>JAFFST010029052.1:3912-22621 GCA_022414735.1 Noturus placidus
ACACGGATATATACACAGTGCCTTGCGAAAAGTATTCGGCCCCCTTGAACTGTTTGACCTTTATATATAATTTGTTCTGATAGGTATGCATAGAAATCACCTTAGCAAGTCTCTGTGACAATCGTCCTCCCAATTAAACTGGTTGTTCTTTGCTAGTTCAAAGAACTCTGTTCGTTTCCTGGAATAGTAAAGAAAAACCCTGTTATTGCGTTATTATCCACCCATAGCTCAACTATACTTTTTATTGCTGGAAAAGAGAGTAACAGACAAGAAATATTGTCATGTACTATTACACTGAAAAAAAATATTTTCATTAAGTGTAGGTGTCATTACTTTGGTAAGGTATCAGCTAAAGAGAAGCCCCTATTAGATTGTTCAGAATCCTATAGCAAGTTGGACTAAAGGCAATCATGTGTTAAACCAGATTAGATGTGTACATAAAATGCACCATTATGATACAGAACTGGGTACAAACTAATATTACTAATATACTAATCTTCTCTAATCCCTTATATTTACATTGTATAGTAAAATTTACTGTAATTAAACCAATGGATTTTCACTACTGCGTTGATTACTAATGAGGGCATAATTTTATTCTCTCAGCTGTGACTGATGCCTGGTACTTACTTCATGTAGAGGGCCAGGTCAGTGGCCAAGATAGCTTTTTCAATCATCTTCAGTGTTGATTTATACTCGTCCAGTGAAAGACTGCTTAGAATTTGACTGCCCTGAGAAAGCAGAATGGATAAATATAAGTATCCAAATACAGGAACAAGATGCAGACTGGACCTTGGTACTGTAAGGCTCTTATTCATTCTTAACCTAGATAGAGCCTTGTTATACTAATTGCACAGAATGTCAAAACATAAAGGCCACACAATCAAAGCTAGTACCAACACAACAACTCTGACAGATTGCTTCAGTAAATCTATAAATGATATCTCATTAAGGAAATTTATATTTCCTGATAAGAGCAAGTGTAGTAGTTAGGAATTAAGATCTTTACATTTACATTTTCTAAAGTAAAAACAAAAACTTTTTTTTTTTTTAAGAAAATCCCACAACACCTCAGAATAAGAGAAAGCCCCCCCCCCCCTGAATTATTATCTGATTGCCTGTGATTGTTTGCATGTACTTTTCATGTTTTTCTGGTTAATATCACAGAACCTTATCTTTAGGTCAATTAATGGACTAAAATACAAACAGGTGAGCTCTTTTATGGGGTATTTGTTTTTGTCATTGTTAGATAATTCTGGTTAATCACCTTTATCCTATAATTAAACATTTCCATTCTGATGGGAGTGGTCCACTAAAACACAAGCCGTGAGGGCTCACTAAATTGTTTGATGAGGATGACAATGCTGTAAATCATATTCTATGGTCTTCACAGTCATCAGATCTATACCCAATTCTACACCTTGGACTGAACTGTTAAGCAGCACTCTCCACCACTGTCCTCAAAACATGAACTGAGTGAATATCTTTCGGTTATCTTGTGGTTTATAATGCACTCAAAACCAAATATTCTGCAGTGACAGACTATGTTCTTATTTCTACAGCATTAAATTCAGATAAAAAAATCTGATAAATAAATTAATGTAATTGTATAGTAATACTGTATATAATAATAACATTTTTCTAACAACACACTAGAAGTTCTTCTTACTGGACTGTTGAGGATCATGAGGCACTGGTCGAAGTGGTGATGCTCCATAATGGAGTGGCAGTAGAGCTGAGCTAGAGGATGGTCACTCCTATCGACACAATGAACAGTCAGAGTGTTTTTTTCCCCTGTCTTCCGTGTGCTGTTTCTTCCCCCCAACACCAAGTAAACCACTCAAGTAACACTCACAAGAACACAATTTCCATTCCTTTTCCCAGTCTGTCCTGCTTATTATAAATTGGATACTAATAAAAAAATAACACAAACATACCTCTTGATGAATGAGTTGTTGACACCTCTATGGTCCAAATCATGACACAGAGTCGCAATCATCATGGCCAGCATCTCCAAATCATTTAGATTGTTCTGTCAGTTTTAAAATAGAAGAATTACTTTTTCTGGTCATGAGATCAGCTTTTTGCTGTACAGGAGTAGGGACTTTTTTCCTGATGACTAAATTTAGTTGTCTTGTGAGGTTTCTAAATTCAGTAAACTCAGTTTCTAAATTAAGAATGCATGGCTGAATGAACATAAACTGTGATTATTTTTCATTATTTCAATTAAAAAATAATGTTATATATATTTCATCATTTGTATCACACTTTAATTAGGCCTGCTTGTGCATAGTTCACAAAGTAGTCCCTGCACATCATAAAATAAAAATAATTTTGAAGAAGAAAAAAAAAGAGAATAATAAAAAAGTACTAGAATTTATACATAAAATTGTATGTATTTTTCCACAAGCTCTAATAAGCATTTTAGTGTGGCTGATTTTCCATGGGGTTCTGTTTTGCTCACTTTTAAAAGTCCAATTCTATTTCTGTATTACACTTGGTGGATGTAGGTGAATCCTAGTTCCTACTTAAACAAACACGTGTTAATAGGTGTCAAGACATGGTAACTGCTTTGTTTCATCCTACGCTAAACTTCATTTGGAAATAACCTGTGGCCTTTCATTTGGGTCATCAATTAGTTGCACTGACCTGTAGCCTCCCAGATTTGAGTATGGCAAACATGCACTGACATGTGTTGAAGGCATGCCGCCAGTTATGGTAAGCCACATTCTTTCTGTAGTTCTTCTTCACACTCAGGATCCACTGACACAGACTCTGTAAACAGAAAAAGAGTCCAAAAATTCAATAACAAACAACAGATCTTGGATCCTCTGCACATCCTTAACAGGATAAGACAAATTGAATTTGCTAGTTCTTATAATTTAATTGTCAAGAAAAT
Organism: Noturus placidus; assembly: GCA_022414735.1. Taxonomy (NCBI): domain Eukaryota; kingdom Metazoa; phylum Chordata; class Actinopteri; order Siluriformes; family Ictaluridae; genus Noturus; species Noturus placidus. The sequence continues at coordinate 6,812 of JAFFST010029052.1, forward strand.
TGCAAATCAAATTATTTTTCCTTCATTCATCACATGCTTGTCTTAAACCTGAAGGACAATAAGAGAAAATAGCCAAAATAATACAACAAGCATGACTGCATTTAACAATTAAATTGGTTACCTCCTTTTAGTATTAATTAAAGAGTAGTTAAAGAAAACAAAGCAGACATTAGGTAATCTATCTGAGGCATATTAACAAGAATTTAATAAGTTGTTTGTACTAAGAAGCTAGGAATAAAAAGCTTAAACACCGGTTTAACACCACAACTCTTCAGTGATTTTTTTAAAGCAGCTATCATATTTACGTGTCTGTCTATTGTTATAGGAGTGAACTTTAACCATTTCCAGCTTTTACTTGTACTTTAATCTGTGAGTTGTGCTTTACTATGTGACTGGTACATTATAGACATCCAACTAGATTAGAATACTATGTCCAGTGAAGTTTGATCATTAAACACATGCAAGTGCTTTTTTCCCCCCTGTTCTTATGAATATATTTTATAAAAAGTAATACTTAACTAGTCTTACTTTCCAAATCAATGAAGTAAGCAGCTTTGCCATCAACTGAACAACTATCACAGTTTACTAATGTTTATACAATCTTGTAGGGTAGCCCTTAAAATCTAATTTGGTTAAATATTTGGCAATCCTTTTAACATTTCTTGAATCCTAATATTGGTAGATACATGACTAGCTGTAAAATTATAAGGAAAGTATTCTGTGGCATGCCTTAGATTCATAGCAAAATAAATACATTCATTAAATTTCCTAGAAATGTTCATTCTGCTTTTCCTGGTGGGAGTCATGGTGGCAAAAGGATAAGGTCAGTCCAGGGTAAGGATAGTCCAGGGTTATCTATCCCTGACCACAGATTTCAGCTCCTCCTAGGGATCCTTAGACATTCCCAAGCCAACTGTGATGTATAAGCACTCTGATACAACTCTAGCTGCCATAGGGCATCTTTATAAAGTACCCAAACCACCTCAACTCACCCTTTCTTTTTCCATCACATGAATAGGATCCTAAGGTATTTTAAACTCTTCCAGCAGAGGCAAGGTCTCTCCCTTCACTTGAAGAGAGCATCCTACTCTGTTCCAGGTGAAAACCATGGCCTCAGACTTGGAGCTGCTAATTCTCATCCCACCCATATTACATTCAGCAGCAAGAAGTTCATGTGCACGTCAGGGGTTGTCTTCAGATTAGGGCCAAGAGCACATCATCTGCAAATAACAGTGACGTTACCTCTAACGTCCCATCTTGGACACCACTCCAACCTTGGCTGTGTCTTGATATTCATCAAAACTAGCTACAGGAGTAGAGACAAGGTAGACCTCTGTTGGATTTGGAGCTGCTGATTCACATCCCTGCCCTGAGATGGACTGGCACCCTGTCCAGTGTGTACCCTGCCTTGTGCCCGATGCCTCCTGGGATAGGCTCCAGGTTCCCCGTGACCCTGATAAAGGAGTAAGTGGTAGAGGATGGATAGATGATTCACATCCTACCCACATTACATTCAGCAGCAAGAAGTTCAATATGTCCATGTTGGGGGTCTTCTTTGGCTAGTGCCAACAAAACAATTATCTCCAAATAACAGTGATGTTACCTTTAGCCTCTCATACTGGACACCTCTCCAACCTGGTCTGGGTCTTGATGTTATATTCATGAAATCTACATGCAAGAATAGGGACAAGGTAAACCCCTGATGTCCAGCAACCATCTTTATGGTTTTGCATGCTAAGAATGTGGACATAACTCTCACTGAATAGAGAGACTGGATTGCAAAAAGTAGTGACCCAGACACCCCATACTCCCACAACAAATATGAAATCATAAGATCGTAGGCCTTCTACAAAACATGTAGACTGGTACACTGTTCCATGGCCTGGCAGGACCAACACTGTTCCTCATGAATCCTGAGTTCAAATATCATACAGAGTTTCCTCTCCAGCATCCAGAAGGGCCAAGGAATGTGATCCTCCTTTTGTGTGGTTCACCTTTCTTAAAAATAGGGTCCACCATACTAAATTGCCAGTTTCAAATCACTGTTCAGTGAGGAGATTTAACTGCACAACCCCAACCTTGTCCAGTGCTTTCAATATATATGACCAAGTCTCATCCACCTCTGCAGCTTTGCTGCTATGAAGGTTTCTAACTGCCATTTAACCCTATCCTATTCCAAAACACCAGAAATTTCTGGTACTGCTTTCTGAAGGGAGGGCACGTCAAATTGGTTAAGAAGCTCCTCAAAGTGCTCCTACCATCAATCAACAACCCTCCCCCCCCCCCCCAGTAGAGGTCAACACTCCCTACATTTAATTTACTAATTTAATTCTAATATAAGAAACAAGAGACATTCCCTACCATATATTATACACGGTGTTTGAGGGGGAAAAAAACCCAGGTGCCAAAAAGACTTGTGAGACAGCAAGGAAGAATCCTGACAATACTGCTACCATTTCTGGCCTGGAACCAAAAAAGCAAAATTGGCCATGCTCTCTTTATATTCTTGCTTGCATGTCAATCAAAGTGACACTAGCCAATCATGTGTGTCTTTCAGCTCATGTAGGAGGAAGATGGACAGATAGTGTTTTCTTCTGAGCGTGTTATACTGTGACACAGCATGTAGCTGGTTAGCTTTTACAGGTCTCAGATGAAGCATGTGTTAGCGCTCACCTGCCCTAGCTGGTAGCTGTCAAATGCTGGCGTAGCTGCTGTGTGATAACGGAGAACTGATTGGTAGGTGGAAACTGGCAGGTGGCGAAATTAGAGAGAAAATGGCCAAAAAAAATAAATAATAATAATCCAAAATAAAAGACCAATGTATACAAAACAGACAGAAGGTGGCTTGGTTGCTAGATGCTAATTTCAATGCCTCAATAAAATGTCAATACATCTCAATTGTGTATAGCTCTTGGATCAGTTGGTGATTGTAAACTACATTGTTTTGTTGGCTCTTGGCGGGTGATCAGTCATCGCTGGCAGAGTTTTTTGTGATTGATCTGGAATCTGTGCCAGAGTGGCTAAATAGTGCCTGCTTACACTCATGCAGCTCAGAGTAAGCACTGCCTAGGAAATCAAAAAGCCTGCATTGTGCCCCATCTGTCTGCCATCTCTTCTGGCATCAAGCTCCATAAAAGGAGTTTGTTCTAGAGAGCCAAGTACACAGCCGTTTTTACTGTACCTATGCTCAGATAGCAAGATGTATTGGACTTCATCTGGCAATGATGAACTAAATTAAAGGAGATGTGTATGTTTTAAAATTTAGCAAGAACTTTCTGTTCTGAGCCAGAGCAGTTATTTTGCAGTACTAATATTTAATGAATGGATAGAATTCTTTTAATACTTGACCACAAAAAATACTTTATACCTGAAATGCCCAACATTGGAAAATACCCAGCAAACAAGTTTTACCTTGTTAGATCTACTACATCGTCAGGATATCAGAATCATTTTAAGTGCTAGTGATATGTGCCATTCATATCTGAATATAACTGACAAAGTGATTCCTCAAAGTGTTGTATTTTTGTACATGATTGATGTATTAGCACATTTATTATTTGTCTCTTATTCTGTGGCTTGCAATAAAGGTCTGTGTGAGCACAGAGCACATACCTTGTACTTCATCTGAAAGTTCTGCACAAGCTTGAGGTCCACAAACATGCGGATAGTGGCCTGGGTGGTCTCGGCTTCAGACAGGTCAAAGTCACTGAAGCTGAACTCTAGTATCCTCAGAGACTGAGCGGAGGGAATAGTGGCTGCCTTTGGATAAAAAATAAATAAATAAATAAAATAAATAATAATAATAATAATAATAATAATTTAAAAAATGTACACAAAGAGAGATACTATCACAAATGTATACATGTGTATGCTTTTAACAATAAAGCACATTGCAACTAGCATTATTTTTTAGTTTGTGATGCTACTAGCACAAAATCTCATTTGAGATTAGTTTTTATGTTACACAAACAACCTTTGTAAATAGACCATCAATCTCAAACATTCTGTTTATCAGGCATTAATAAACAACTCGTTGTGATCAGTGTACACTGCATGATGTTTTAATGGATATTTTACTCTAGCATTCTGTTCCACGAAGAGGGTCTGAAAAAGCCTAAACTCAATCACAAGTCCTGAATTGAAATTTGAGGCCTGTGAATATCAATTAATTGTATTATTTTTTTTGCAATTAATTAACTCAGCTGTAAATGTGCAGAGTCATAATTGTGCACCTTCACAACAAACCTTAAGCTCTCTTCAGTCACAGAACATGAGGTTTGGTGATTTCTTATAAGTAATAACATATACGCTATTTTATTTGAAATAAATAATAATTAAGATAATGTTCTGCAGCGTATCTACCTTGTGTTCAATATTCCGGTAAAAACACAGTAGAAAGCAGCAAAGTTACCAATAGATGACTTTTGCCAAATTTTTTACAATGCAAATATGTTTAACACATATTCAAATGTATCCAAGGCCAGCAGTATTCCATTTTATTAATGATGTGTGCAATAAACTTCAGTCTAATTTAGTGTATACAGCGTATAGCACTACCCATGCTGTGTTAAATTTACAGCACTGTGCATCATAGTGTACCCAATCTTTCCAGAGATAGTCATCATATAAAAAAGCTACATGTTGAGTAAAGAAAGTCCTTCACAAAATGTGCATGTATGTGCAAAGTTGCTATGAGTGATGTGAGGTTTTATTATAAAACTTCACATCTGAGTACAAAAACATGTCATGACTTTAAAGCTAGGCTCTGATTCTCTGCATATTAAATACTGCTGGCCGGTTCTGGCTTTTTTCTTTGTTTTTATTTAAGCCTGACCTTTTGCAGGTTAATTTTAGAGGATAAATTGTCAAGCTAACTGATCTCATTACATCTCATTCTTGGATTTGGGTGGATTTTGGTGACACTCAGCTGACAGTATCAGGCTAACTAGCAAATGCTGATTTCTGGAGCGGACCTCTGCTCTTGCAGAAACATTTCATTCTTAACATTTCCCTATAGGACACAAGCTAGGTAGATCCAGTCTCTCAGGTTTTACTTGGGGGGAGAGGTGATAGTACTCAGTGAGGCCCATGCTTCTCTGTGATTCTTCAAATTGACATTAAGCCATCAGAAATGATACTTTGTTATGAAATTGCAGAAAACATAATTCTCAAGCAGTAGTGTGATTAGACATTAGATGGAAATTTTTATTCTCCTTTATGTGACATATTTGATGGTAAGTAAATTTTAAAAGCAAATGCATGAAAATGATGAAAATGCTTTTTTGCAAAAAAAAAAATCTTTTGGATGACTTGTCTTGGAATATGCTGCTACCTATTACTGTCTGAATAGATTTGTGATAATCTTTTGCATTTGCATTTCGGATGAAATGCTGAGGTTTTACTGCTCTGTTTGTTTTAAAAGCCTTGGGTGATAAAAAAAAAAAAAAAGGAACAAGAAAATGATAAATGAATAAATTGTAATTTACCGCAGTTACCTCGAGCGCCCGCGTCTCCTCCTCCCCAGCGGAGGCATGATAAGAGAGAACCTGAGAGAACATACACAAAGCAATGCACACAGAAACACACATATATTTTTCCATATTTCTCTTTACCGGAAAAGCTATCTATTTATATAACTGTTTCCTAACTCAACATAACACTCTTCACAGTATACACTGTATGACACTGGACCGTCTGCCTTTTGAGTCACAGCATGTTTGTCCTTGACTATCCTCTCTAACAAGTTCAGTCTGACAAACCTATCAAAGTGTAAATAACACAGCTTCCTCTGCACTTCGTCTGTGGACACCAAACATGATTTATTTTTTCTGAACTGCTGCAGCGAGGATCATTAGAAACGGAGAAACACCATGAGAGGAATGGTGTGATGGAGGGACTGAAAGGGAATAGTCTGAAATTCAGCCCAGCCATTCTGTCAGCTGCAGGCGAGTGCTTGTCACCGGGGTACCTCTGACTGTGACAGCTCCAGAATGGAGGGATCAGAGGAAGAGTGCAGAGGAATAAGAGAAGGACAGATTAGAGCATTAAGTGGGCCGAGTGTGAATGGAAGTATATGATCAGATTAGATTACTTCACAGTTGGAGGATGTGGTCTTCTGTGTAAAACAAAATGCTTTGTTACTTGACAATAGGCTTTAAAATGAATTTAAAAAACAGCAACAGCTGGAATATAAGTAACTATTTATAATATTCCCCCTTTAACCTCTGCTGGGACATCGTTTGGGTTTCATTGCTTACATGTTTTCATTTGTGTTATTTTTAATTATTTTAATGCTAACTAAAAATAAAATATTGCACTGACCTCAAGGGTGACTTCCTGCTTGGCCATGGCCCTCTCCACAGTCTCGTACATCTGAGTGTTCTGGATGCCAAGCCCACAAAAGATGGCAAAGGCCTCTAGAAACTGCTCATCGTTCCGATTAAAGGCCTTCACCTCACCCGTAGATTCATCCATCTTGTTGACCAACTGGCAAACACCTTTGTTTAAATGATAAATCAAATAGGTAAATTTTTGTATCTAATGTTTAGTGTTATGGGTCTTCATGTAATTATAGAGTCAATTTGAATAAACTTTCATCCTCTGCTTCTTATTTACACTTATACCAGCCATCCATCCATTTTCTGTACCGCTTATCTTACACAGGGTTGCGGGGAGCCCTATCCCACTGGACTCTGGGCGGAAGGCAGGGGACTGCCTGGACGGGGTGCCAACCAATTGAAGGAATGGAACCCACAACCCCAGAGGTGCGAGGCAAATAAATTTACTAAATAACAGCATACACTTTTAAATCACTGACAAATTGCTGTGGTAGAAGAGGAATAAAACACTTTGGGGTGTGCAGTTATTGGAAAATGATCAATTTCAGGGTAGTAATGCACCACCATGTCATGTTCTATTCCTTACATATTAAATGGTGCATTTATAAATTGATATAATGTGATTGGTTCAATTATATAGTTTATCTTTTATACACCGATAAGCCATAATATTGTTGCACCAAGACATTAGCAGCAGATCCTTTGAAGTCCTGCAAGTTGCAAGGTGCAGCCTCCATGGATTGGATTTGTCCAGATATGCTCAACCAGCTTGAGATTTGGGGAATTTGGAGGCCAATTCAACACCTTCAACTCTGTCATGTTCCTGAAACAATTTTTGCGGTGTGGCAGGGCATATTATGCTTTAAAAGGTCACTGCCATTATGGAATACTGTTCCCATGAAGGGGTGTACTTGGTCTATAACAATGTTTAGGTAGGTGGTACATGTCAAAGTAACATACAAATGAATGCCAGGACCCACAGTTTCCCAGCAGAACATTGCCCAGTGCATAACACTGCCTCTGCCGGCTTGGCTTCTACCCATAGTGCATCCTGGTGCCAACTGTTCCCCAGGTAAGTGGCACACACGCACCAGGCAATCCACACGATGCAAAAGAAAATGTGATTCATCAGACCACACCACCTTCTTCCATTGCTCCATGGTCCAGATCTGATGCTCATATGCCCATTGTAGGCACTTTCCGTGGCGGACAGGGGTCAGCATGGGTATTCTGACCGGCCTGCCGCTACACAGCCCCATATACAGCAAGCTGTGATGTACAGTGTTCTGACACCGTTCTGTCATAGCCAACACTAAAATTTTCAGAAATGTGTGCTACAATAGCTCTTCTGTGGGACTGGACAAGTCCTTCCTTGGTCCATTTTATTTAGGTACTAATCACGGCATACCAGAACACCCCACAAGACCTGCCGTTTTGGAGATGCCCTGACCCAGTCGTCTATCACAATTTGTCCCTTTCGCTCAGTTCCTTACTCTTGCTCATTTTTCCTGATTCCAACACATCAACTTCAAGAACTGACTGTTCCCTTACTGCCTAATAGATCCCACCCCTTCACAGGTGTCATTGTAATGAGATAATCAATGTTATTCACTTCACCTGTCAGTGGTTTAAATGTTATGACTGATCATTGTATATACGAAGCAACACGGTAAATGCAGCCATGGAAATGGGATTTCCAAGGAAATGGAAATGATAGCTAATGATGGCATTTAAAATCTATTCAGTGCTTTACAAAAGAGGCTGTACTACTCGGGGCTGACCACAGCAGGAAGTGTGTTTCATTTGATGCACACAACAATACGGTGGTGTCCATCAAGCTTGCTAATGATGTCATAAGCATGAATAAGCAGGAGAAACACTGTAGAAGTCTGAAAGTAATAATAATTTGAGAACATGTCTGTTTTCATTTGATTATACAATAGACTCCATTAGACATTACAGCTGTGTGAAAGAACATTAAATACGACCACAAAAATCAGACTTACCTATAACTTTATCCTTCTTCCCATTCCTAATTGGTGTGCACAACAAACTCTTCACATTGTAAGTTGGGGAGTCTGGGTTCTCACTCTGGAAGGAGAGTGATTTTAAAGAGTGATTCATTCATTCATTTTCAGTGAACAAGCAGTGAATTAAACTCACAATGATGGGCACAAACAGTACAAAGATAAGAGATTCACAACAGCAATGTTATTGTGGGAAAATTCTTGACCCTAGAATGGGATGATCCTTTTATATAACAGTTTCCAGAAGAATTTATTTGTGATTACTCACAGTCCAAGGAAATTGCTGATCAGACATCAGGTTTGTGACATCAGGAATGTTCAGTGGCTCCATGGTGTTCTTCACGTACTGAGCATACATATAGTTGATCTTACTTACATCACTGTCTCTGTAGTGGAAAAACACATTTTTTTGATTTGAACATTGAATTATGATTTCGACTTGAGCAACTTTGACACAGCCTTGTGGAGCACAACATCAGTCAGAATGGAGACTTCTTGCCAAAGCATTCTTTATTGAAACAGCTGTACTGATCTGTTAAAAAAAAAAAGAACAATATTCTTGCAATTCCTGACAACAGACTAACATACATATACCATGAACGTTCACAACACATGAAGAGCTTTGATTAGTGGGAATAAAATTCTGAATAATGATGTAGTTGAGAGGTCACCACAGCCAAAATCAAGCAGCTGGATGAAATATGGTACTGGAATTTTTAATGAGAATGTATTCATCTTTAATTCTTAATTAATTAATCTTTAATTCTTAAATTAAAGACTTAAATATTTAAATAATTAATTCTTAAATGAGAATGTTTTAATATTATGCTACTGGAATTCTTAGTGGGAAAGTTTTCATGAAGCATTCCAATCAGAAATACAGATGGTTCCCAAAATAAATAAAGAGCTGAAACAAACAAACTTTCATAAGCTTAGTATTATAACTGGGAACATCTTTAAAAGACTTAAAATCCTAAAATAGGAGGCAACCCAGCTACCATTAAACATGTTCGCTAATGATTTCCTGACACAAATAATTGTATATATTTGCAACCACAGATGATTTAAGAATACGAGTCTGCTGTTCTTTTTGACAGATAAGTGCAATAAATTGATGTAATAAATCATTTATTTCCAATCAACAAGAAGAAAGCCACACACCCTTGTTAAAATTGTTTTTGTGATGTAAAGAATTAAACCGGGATAAATCATGTCAGATCGTTTCCCACCTTTAATGTGATATAGCAACCAACTGAAATACCAACCACAATTGAACAATTTATCATTCAGCTGTTACCAGTGAATTCTGATTAACCCCAAATAAAGACCCGCTCTTTCAGTAGGAATTTCTTGAAATCTTCATGGTTTCATCGGACTGCTGAAGCCATGGTCTGCAAAGCCTGCACAGAGTCTCACTGTCCAAAGGTACTGATCAGGAGAGGGGTACAAATCCATTTCCAAAACATTAAATGTACCATGGAACACAGTGAAGATCATCAACAAGTGGAGAAAATGGGGCACCACAGTGATATTACCAAAAACAGGACATCCTTCCAAAACTGACGAAAAGACAAGATGAAAACGTATCAGCAAGGCTGCCAAGAGACCTACGTCAACATTCAAGGAATATCTGGCAAGTACAGAGTCACTTCCTGCATGTGCCAATAATGTCATATTCCCCACATGTCTGGGTTATGGGGTAGAGTGGCTAGAAAAATCCAAGCCCATCTAAATTTGGTCAAAATAATGTCTCAAAGTACTTGTAATAGTTTGATGAAACCGAAGTAGAATTTTTTTTATTCTAAAAAAACAAACAGCTTATCAACCAAAGAACGCCATGCCCATGGTGAAGCATGGTGATGTGAGAGTCATGCTATGGGACAACTTCAGTGGGGAGTGGGGTTCTATTCAAGAGAGAAGGAATCATGAATAGCTCTGTTTTTCTCACAAAACCTGCAGACAGCTCAGTTACATAGCTCAAGATAAAGAAAAAAATTCACCTTTCAGCATTACAATGACCCAAAGCACAAATCCAAGTCAACAAAGGAATGGCTTCAAAAGAAGAACTACTTTGAGGAATGGCCTAGTCAGAGCCCAGGTCTAAATCCTCTCATAAATCTGTGGGATGACTTGAAGACAGGTATGCATAGGAGATCTCCTCACAATTTGATAGAACTGAAACATTTTTGTAAGGAAGAGTGGAATAAAATTGCCAAATCAAAACATGCTATGTGCTTAAACAAAATGACTATTATAAACATTACAAGTGCTGTATTAAAGCTGTATTAACTTGTGCAGCCCGGCTTTCTTTTCATTTCCCCTAAAATGTTTGTATCTCTTATAATTTGATGGTTGCTGTATCCCATTAACATTGGCGGTTGTGTCGCAGGTGGTAGAGCGGGTTGTCCACTAATCGTAGGGTTGGCGGTTTGATTCCCGGCCCATGTCATGTGACTCCACATACCGAAGTGTCCTTGGGCAAGACACTGAACCCCAAGTTGCTCCCGATGGCAAGTTAGCGCCTTGCATGGCAACTCTGCTACCATTGGTGTGTGATTATGTGTGTGTGTGTGAGAATGGGTGAATGAGACACAGTGTAAAGTGCTTTGGATAAAAGCGTTATATAAGTGCACCATTTACATTAAAGAATAAAAAAAATCAGAGATATACTAGATAAAATAACTTTGTATTCTGCTGTCATTAAGTTTTCATAAAAAAAAATTCTGTTCCTTTTTAATGTGAAACAATTTTTGAGTTTGTAATACCTGCTAAATGGTCCCCACATTGTTTCTTTCATCTGGTGAAATACTAGCCACATGTGTGAGTAATATCTGTCAAAATAAGTTTGTGGTTTTAATGGAGTGCCAACATAAATAAAACAGCCATCAATGTGCAGATTGGGAGCATGAAGATGTTCTATGCTTCTCTAAATCCTCAGAAGTTTTCCAAAAGGAAGAAAATCCTTCCACTGAGACAGGTTTGCATGAAACAGATTTGATTAAGCACCTGTCAAAAGAAAGAATTCATGCACTCTAACCAGGCTAATACAGACCATGAAACGTTTCTACATAGAACATTTTCTCTACAACTAAAGTAATAAAAAAAGAAGAAAAGCAAGATCATCTTTCTAAAAAAAATTATAATAATAAAATAAAATACATATTTTAAGTAACTTTGCACAAAATGTATTTGCGCATGCGCCAGGATGTTGCTCATGTGCGTCAAGACTGGCGAGAGAGAACCAGAACTTTCTTTATGTCAAAAGATTTATTTGGCTTTAAATGAAAAACCGTTTTTAATTATTTTATTTATTTATGTATTTATTTTTACAAAATGTACCTGTAATCTGATCACTTTGTTTTTTGACGTAACTGTAACGGATTAAGGTTACCAGTTTTCTGCATCCTGATTACAGAACACTGTTACATACGATACGATAGTCTATTGTTGCACTCCTACCTTCGCCAGCCACTATGTCATGAGCAGGAGTTTAACTATTGGATATTTAACCATTTTTGTGAAAATAATGAAGGAATCTCAACTGATAAAACTTGTTGGTTCTTGTTGGTTGAAATACAACTACTATTTTGCAAACTTTTGCACTGAACTGTACATAATGATTCTTTCATCTACTCTACCTGCAATATAAATACATCCGTTCATCCCTTTTCTTTACCGCTTGTCCTATACAGGAGACTCAGGGCATGAGATAGGGGACACCCTAGACGAGGTGGTAACCCATCGCAGGGCACAACTGTGCACACACTCACACACTACAGAAATTAAAATCAGCCTACAGCACATGTCTTTGGACTGGGGAGAAAACCAGAGTACCCAGAGTAAACAGGGGGAGAACATGCAAGCTCCACACACACAGGGTAGAGGCAGGAATCGAACCTCAAACCTGGAGGTGTGAGGCAAATGGCTAATCACTAAGCCACCATGACCCCCTACATGCAACACTGAACTCAAATCTTTATTTGTAATGGCAATAAGAACAGAAGAAAACATCTGCCTGGTGTTTGAACTTTTTACCTGTTAGGGAAGTCCACAGATCCTGATAGCTCTTCGTACTCCATGTGGAACACACTGGAGAAAGCATTCTGTGAGACATCAAGAACAGACAGAATTCAATAACAGCACTCACTATTTGCTGAGGTGTGCTTGGACAAACCCTTACAGAAGGGAAAACACTGGTTCCTGTGGCTCTAGTGACTACTCGGGTAAATCTACCTAAGCAGCCACATGGATTAATGAGGGGTTCACATTTCCAACTGGGGCTCACATTTTCTTTTCAACATTTAAATCGTTTTTTTGTAACATGGCTGTGGCCAAATGGCTTTAGTCAAGCAAGCTTATCGGAAGAACCTGTAATGACGCTCCACAATAAACAGTGAACAAATGTAATATACTGTCTAACAGCTCTGCCAGAAGTTGAGTTTATTTTAACATTCCTGGACATACGGTTACTACCTTATAGGGACTTGTCTGCAAACCTGAACTTGCTTCTAAAATGCTGCCTTTTCAAATTTAAAGAGCCCATGAAGACCGGATAAAACAAACCAGGGTGCCATCCTGATTCAATTTAAGAGGAAGTAGCCTACGCCAATTCATTTAACGTCTCCATTTTAGCAAATGTTGACCTCTATTTAAAACACTCGCTATAACTCACTGTCTGACGAGAAGACCAAATGTAAGCTAGGCTTTCCTCTTTTAAACTCAACAATGGTACTGTACCACAGGGCTACAAAAACTCTGTGTCAAGCTGACAAAATGCAGAGCTCTTTTTAGGCTTGGGTGCATCAGTCTGATTATTGTAAGTGGGTTTCTTACCAACGCATAGCTTCCAGGACCACTAACACACATCTCTCTCAGCAAGTGGGCTTACACTGCAGGAGACCACCATAGAGGGAAAACAGACCTCCCACAGAGGAAGGGAAATGGTAACTTTGATCAGATATCACGCTAAATGTGGCCCTCCACTTTGACTTGTATGATTTCATAAACATTAAGACATTTCCTTGTAAAAAGAGAACACTAAAACCTTCTGTTTAAGCTAATAAAAGCCCTGTTCCTTTCGAGTAAACCTTCAGAACCAATCCTTTTAAAAGCGGAGCACACTGTGGTACATTAAATATTATTTGCTTTGCATGAATAAGAAAAACATCTGCATACCACATCTACACACACCACTGAGACAAATCTACTTCTATAATCAATATCAAATCTTGAAAATCTTGTCTTCTGTTCCAACCTCCCAGGAGGTTTGGCTTTAGATCACGTCTCTAACAGACATTGCTGACCTGCTTCAGATCTGCTGAGGTCTTCATAACTGCTTCAAGTTATTACTCTGCCAACACCCCCAACAACCCTCCAACCCAGAGTATACCAATACCTCTACAAGTGAGAAATATTCTTCAAATTACTTTGGCTTATTTACTTTGGGTTATTTTGTGTTATGCATAGTAATACCCAGGCTTTTGTAAAGTTGACCATTATGATAGTTTTTGACATATTATCCAGAACACACATAATCCAAAGCTGAACGTGCTTTCCTTAAGCAGCAGGTCAAAAACTATTTTCACAATATTACAAGAGTAACTTACTGTATTCTGTACAGGGATTTACCTAATAAAAATACTATATACAAAGTATTTTCAGAAATGTTTAATTTTTAAAAGCTTCTGATATAATGCATGACCATCACTGACTTCACTTATTACTGATACTTATAAAGTTTTAGCAATATCTTTACATATGTTTTTGAATAACTATAGCAGTTTTGTGTGTGTGTGTGTGTGTGTGTGTGTGTGTATTTGCATGTACGTTGTAATTGCTTCTTTGGCAGTGCAGAATAAGGAAGCAATTCAGGCTGTTTTCTGCTTGTGGTTCAACTATAAATGAAACCAGTGTTGACTACAGACTGGCCTGCCACTCACCCACTCAGCTTGCTCAACCCAAATACTCAGTGCTGCCTCTCTTATTGAAACAGAAATGGACACTAGTTTTTTCTTAACTGTGTGTTGTTATTCTGCACATTTTCTACATCATTCCTGTAATATTATTGTATTTAATAGAATATGGTGCTCATTTAGTAGAAAAGTGTTCAGCAGATGTTTAATAATATTATACTAGGTAGATAGGTATTAGATTACAACAATACATAAGAAAGACCTGTATCAGGATGTGTGTGTTTAGAGTACTGTGCATTTAAAATGATCTAGAGCAGAGGTTTGCTCCTGTGAGTCCAGAGTCTACAATTAATTTAGTGATTTCTTGTCCTCGAATGCACATATTAAATCTGGTAACTGACCTTTGAGTGAATTCATGTGTAAAATTTAACTTTCTTTTATTGTTCTATAGTAGAGTAATCTCATCTGCTGTGACATCTGATGAACTGTATTTTCCAATGCAGCGAAGAGACATCTTATGTTCTGCTTAATGCTTAAAGTTTAAGAAGCAAGAAAGGCCTGCAGAGACCGGCCCAGTGTCTAAAACCGTGTTAAGTTACATGATTAAAATGTCAGTGTACATGTTAATCCATCTACTATTCTATACGACTTCTATTAGCAAATGCACTATCGTTGAAATGTCCTTTTGAGGTTATAAAAAGGAAAATACTCGCTACTGCACTTACTGAAGTTTCATCATCAGAAATGAAAATAGTGCATTCCTGAGCCTGCATGAATGACAAGATGGTGGCTGCGATCTTCCTCAGGAGGACTTCCAAAGACTGCTGTTCTTCGAAAATAAGACTGGCCAGATCTAACAACACCTAAACCACAAGGTGAATGGGACATGTGACAACATAAGACACAAAGCTTTAACAGCTAGCTTTTAAAGAATAATTCAGATTATTTATCAGATCAAATCTGATACCCGATTCCTCCTGTTCTCAAGCTGTGAGGTCTCATAGAGTTGTGCATTGTGTAGAACAATCCCAGAGAAAGCCAAGTAGGAGGAAAAGTCCTGTGTATGCATAAAAAATAAAAACAAACAAGAACTGGTTTAGGGTTAAATGGCATCTACAAGGACAGAAATGACTACAGTCCTAATCTTTTGGGGGCAATTCCTAAAAATATTACAGGACTAATGAAGTAACCATCCACACTTGTTAACTCAAGACATGACTATAAACAAAAAATATGTCTATATTTTACCTTCTGACTTCCGGCTGAGCGAGAGATGGAGTAAGACGCAACTTTCGGGGCTCCTGCAACTCCATTTAATATAATTCTATAGGTGCTTTTTTGTGGAGGTTTTTTTTTTTGTGAAGGGTTGCGGAGTGTTTTGTAACACTTTAGCTTTCATTTTTGTTGGTCCAAAATGCCACCAAAGGTGAAAAATGGCGGCTCTTCTGCTTCGCTACAGCGGCCTGCTCCACACGTTACATCCTCGCCTGTGAGCGAAGTCGCTTCCCCAGGTGAGGCTGTTGTTATTCCCGC
>JAFFST010029136.1:15425-33581 GCA_022414735.1 Noturus placidus
TATATATACACACACACATAAATGTAATCAAATAATTAGGATCATCAAAATTCCCCGTCGTTTTTTTATTTAGTACTGCCCGGAATAAGCAATTTTTTTTTTTTTTTAATTAAATAGGTGATTTAATTAGGCAAAATAACCAAAACACAATTACATTACACCATTGCAGCATTACTGGTGTTCATACAAGCCTAAAACAACTTCAGAAGGGTAATCAAAATATAATTATCAAAACAAACCAAAAACTATGTAATTGTCAAAAGGGCAATTAAATATCTGCATGCAAAACAATAGGTGGGAAAAAGGAGAAAAACCTGAGAACATAGGTATTCTTCCGTATTATAGTTCTTGCTTTACTCATTGTGGTTTAATGCAGTACCTCCAGGACAATTGGAGTTTCACATAACAGAAGTTTACATATAGTCCACAAGACACAATAATAACAATACAAGAAAACAACATGATAGATTAAGAGCCAGGGGGATGTAAACTTTTGAACAGGATGATTGGTGTAAATTGTTATTTGCCTTCTGAGAAACATGTACATATCTTGTGTAGCTACATAGAGGCAGTATGCAATGAAAACAAAATAATAACATTTAAGGCATTTGGCAGACGCTTTTATCCAAACTCATTGATACAACGGAGCAGTTAAGGGCCTTGCTCAAGGGCCCAACAGTAGCAGCTCAGTGGAGGAGGAATTTGAAATCACGACCTTCCGGTCAGAATTCAATGTCTAAACCATTGAGTTACCAGCCCAATGGTAACAGTTTACACCGATCATCCTGTTCAAAAGGTTACACCCTTCTGACTCTTAATGTATCGTGTAGCCTTCTGGAGCATTAGTGAATTTTGCACCTTGTATCATAGTTGTGTACGAGCCCCTGAGTGTGAAAAGATGGATCTCAACATCATATAGCCGCTGTTGGAAAGGGCTCAAATATGCAGAAGATGCTGGAAAAGTTAATAATTTGTGGAATAATTATGTGGAATGATCATGTGTGGATGCTGGAATAATTAATAATGTGCAGGACAGTGGACAGTTTAACTGCTCAGGACGAACAAGGGACTCATGAAGAACTATCAAAAAACATAAACACAGTCGTAGTTCATATGGTTAACAACACACAGTATTAAGATTCAAGTTCATTTGTGTAAATGCAGGTATTATTGTGTCTTGTGGACTATAGTTAAACATCTGTTATGTGAACTAGTTTATTCAGGGCAGTACTACATTAAAAAAAAACAACAAAATTACATTTTTATCATCCCTTTTATTTCCTTCTCTTTATTATTAAATATGAACATTTTGCAGATTGTACAAGACGTATGTACTTTCACATCAACTGTAGCTTACAAATGAATGTGCACAGGACCTGCAGATCTACAGGAAACCAAAGTGTGATAGCACCTTTGTTCAAATGTGTGCAGCTAATATTATAGTTTCAGATCTCTCGTGTTACAGTATAAAAAGCATATTGCCTCTGGAGTTTTGGTCCGCTGGCATTTCCTCCACATCCGACACTTTCTATATGACAGACGTGAATTGGAAATCGTGGTGTTTTTATTTATTCATTTATTTACACCGTCTATCTATGGGGACTTTATCTCTTTATACGGACTAGCCCTGCAAAAATGGCGGGTCACCCATGAGGCACTGACATCACATTATCAAGCCCCATAGGTCTACATTACTGCACAAGCCACTGAAATTTCCAAGAGCAGCACTGTGTGTGTATGTGTGTGAGAGAGAAAGAGAGATAGAGAGAGAAAGAGAGAGATAGAGAGAGAGAGAGAGAGAGTGAGAGATAGAGAGAGAGAGAGAGGATGATAATAGCTGTATGTTAACCCTGATTAATCCAGATGATTCTGATAACTAGTGAGCTGAGGAATCTGGTCACCAAATGGACACGCACACACACACACACACACACACACACACACACACACACACACACACACACACATACACACAGTAAAGCCCAGGGGTGGGGTGCCCCACAGAGATTTTGAGTGTGCGTGTGTGTGTGTGTGTCTGGCAGGGGTTCAGAGAAAGAGCACAGGGAGGAGACTCCCCAACAGCATATTAAGCAGAAGTTAATTAAATGCCAACAGTTGTGACAAAGAGAAGAAGAAAAAAGCAGCTTTCACTTGAATGGCAAAACAAGAAAAGAAAAGACATTATCCTGACTTCACTTTTTCGCATGTGAAAACCTCAGTTCTCATTTCAACACTTCCATTTGTATCACAAAGCTCAGCCTTGTGCATTCTGGCTCACATTTTGAAGCTGCAGTCCTGGGCCTGATTAACTCTCGGCTCTGTTTCTTTACAGTTTAATTGTGTAATTTTACACACAGTCATCAACACGTAGAGTTTAACTAGAGCCTGATGGAAGCTCTCTCACATGCGTGCACTGGTGTAGTACATTTCGGTAAACTATTTTCAGCTTATAATTAGATATCATTATTTAAGTTTTTGAAAAGGCCATATAAGAAGAAGAAGAAAAAAAGAATACGACAGTTAGTTCTGGTGCAGTATTTTGACTGGAATAGAGGCATCCCAAGGGTGCTTATATTTCATATTTGTATCATTCTGCTTGTCTGTGTTCACTACATACATTAGAAGTGAATTACATTCATAAATTCTAGCAGCAGTCCCACATCAAAGTCCCCGCATCAGTTAGCGACATCAAAACATCAAAATTATACATTTTTATAAATATATCTTTTGACTTAAAATATGAAAGCTCATCAGACAAAGATGAAAAGGAAGAAGGGAAGCCAATTTTACTGGATGCACCTTTAACGGAAATGTACAGATCAATCAGCACGTTTACATGGGCAACAATAATCCGATATTAACCCGGTTAAGAAACTAGCATGTAAACAACGATTATTGATCACCTTAATCCGATTAAAGTCATACTCGAAGTAAACACAAATTGAAATAAGGCATGTGGTATTCCTGTTTTTCTTGCATTATCCACGTGCATTACAGACATGTACACACCTTAATCACACTATTAACGTCATGTAGGCGTTTTCTGGCCGCATTTTGCGACAGGACACGTATACAAAAATTTTCTTTCTAATTGGCATCATAAAATTCCATTAAAATACCTCTCTCCCACCAGTCCTTACTTCGTAGTCTCATCTAGTACCTCCGATTTTGTTGTGCTGGCATGAATAAAATGTTGCCTAATTAAAGTACGAAGGATGCCTGTTGCTGGAGAATTTGCACCCGCCGTCGTCTATTTGCACGTACAGCATGACAAATAATTTTCTGCACTTGAAGCTTTCATAAAATGAAAATGAAACACCTGAAACTGTATACGGTCCCATAACGAAGACAAACTGTGTGTCGATACATGAGATTCTTGAGGCGTGGCGTGGGGACGTGATGACGTGTGATGTTAATCGCTCTATGTTCTAGAACATGTAAAACGGGTACATGAAAGGAATATTCTAATACCGACTCATGTAAACACCTTAATCATATTATTGTGCTACTCAGAATAAGGTCAATAATATGATTACTGTTGTTCATGTAAACATAGTCACAGTCATTGTGAGTTAGATAGCCAGCTAGCCAATGGGCTATCAGTTAGCATGGCTTCTCCGGGGTGTATTTCAATTCACGGAGCAAAAATAAACAAATTATTTGGCCATATTCTGTCCAAAATGTCAGTTGCTCAATATTATTATATATATAAAAAACTTTTGTATAAAAGCAATATTGCACTTGCAATTGTGTTGTTATACTGAATATCAGCACAGCTGTGATTACCTGAGGCACCATATGACCTTGTGCCTACAGACAAATCAGCGCACTCTTGCTGTTTATTGCTACACAATCACACATGCACAGTGAAAGGACTGACCCCAGTACTCCAAGGTCATAGGACAATACACACACACACACACACACAGAGAGAGAGAGAGAGAGAGATAGAGATAGAGATAGAGAGAGAGACGCAATATTACTCAAAAGGTTGGACATACCTGCTTTTAGAAGGGTTTTCTTTATTTTCATTAGTTTCTGTCATTTAGTAACAGTATTCCTGATTAAGTTTTGCACACTCCTAGCATCTCCACCAGCTTCACAAGAGTTTCAACCAGAAGGCTTTTCTTAAAGTTCCCAAATGGAACAAGCACTTGTTGCTTGCTTCTCCAATCTTCTAAATAAAAACTACTTGTTTTAGGAAACAATTATATTTAAGTAAAAACTACAGATATAAATCCATATATTGGATTTATTTAAAAATATGTACATTAGACTTGGAATCAAATTTCAACCACCCCCACCCCCACAATCTAAAGGGTCCACACTTCTTTTATTTATTTATTTATTTATTTATTTATTTATTTATTTATTCCATTTGTGTATATCGTCTTTAGTATCTCTTGTTCCCAAACCCTGAGGTTTCAGCACTGGCTCCATCTAGTGTTTCAAGAGCTTTCAAAAACCCCAATGTCCAGTACATTGTCAGCATTGTCCAAAATGATCTATGTTTTAATATAAAACTTGTGCTAATGTAGTAAATCCCCAACCTTACTCGGAACACTGGTACACCTGCTCATTCACGTAATTATTAGTCAATCATGTGGCGGCAACACAGTGTCAAAAATCATGCAGAAACAGGTCAAGAGTTTCAGCTAATGTTCACCTCAGAGAGGTTCGATGTGGAAATAATGTGATCTCAGGACTTTGACCACAGCATAGTTCTTAGAGCCAGACAGGATAGTGTGAGTATTTCAGAAGCTGCAGGTCTCCTATTATTTTCACATGCAACAGTCTCTAGAGTTTTCACATTATATAGTGTGAAAAACAAAAGAAGTGAGCAGCAGATCTCTGAGCGGAAATAGCTTATTGATGAAACAGGTCAGCGGAGAATTGACACACTGTTCAGAGCTGACAGGAAAGCTATGGTAGCTCTTTATACCCTTGCTGAGCAAAAAAGTACACAAGAATGCACAAGAGGTCAAACCTACTGGGCTATACACCAGTAGGAGACCAGTTCCTGTCAGCCAAGAGCAGGAAACTGAGGCTAGGCAGGTTCATTAATTAAGTGGCTGGAACTACTGTAACCCTGATCAGGATAAAGTAGTTAATGAACATGGATGAATACATTTTTATTCAGGGCTAGGTTGCTTAGTTCACTTTTCAACCCAAAAACATTTATTTTGTAATTTGAGACATTCCAATGGGATGATATAATGGTGTGGTTTGTTATATTTTGTTAGAATGTTATATTTTGTTAGAATATAATAGTGGTTCAGCAGAGCTTGCCATGCTGTAATTGGTATTTTAGAATCTTGCTCCATGTGCAAGATTTAACTTGGAGCACCTGTATCTCCAAAGGTCCCAGCACGATCCTGGTAATAGCTATAACACGCAAGAACAGGAAAAGCTAGAACCCATTTATTCAGTACATTTACATGGATAACAATAATCCACTCTTAATCTAATTAAGAAACTACCATCAACCTTAATCTAATTAAAGTCATAATCTAAGTAAGCTCTAATCGAATTAAGACAGGTGGAGTACTCCTGTTTTAGTCGTATTATGGACGTGTATTACAGTCATGTAAACACATTAATCACATGATGAACGTCGTGTAAAAGTTTTCACAGCATTTTGCGACAGGACACGATCACACACGGCAGTTTTACGTTTTACGGTGAACAAGAGAATTCGGCCACGTCCCAAACCACATACTTTCCTACTATAGGCCTGTAGTGGGGGAAGATACATGTAACTCGGCTACTATATAGAAGCTAAGTATGCGATTTGAGACGCAGCCCACGGCTTCAAGCAGTCATCTATTAGCACGTACAGCATGACAAATAATTAACTGCTCTTAAAGTGTACATAAAAAATAAATAAATAAAAACACCCAAAACTCTGTACAGTACCATAACGAAGACGAACTGTATGTTGAGACGTGAAATTCTGGAGGGACGTCGGACGGCGTGGTGCAGTGACGTAATGACGTGGGCTGTTAATCTAATTATGAGCTATAACATGTAAAAAGGAGTATTCTAAAAGTGACTCATATAAACACCTTAATCACATTATTATCTTAATCAGAGTAAGGTCAATAATTACATTACTGCTGTCTATGTAAACGTAGTCAATGTCTTTCCTGAAATGTTCATGTGACTTCATTCATAATTACCTCTCCCGTTAATTAGTTCATTCAATACTTAGGTAAAATGATCAGATTATTGTAGATTTGAATAATGTTTTTTTTTCTGCCATGTTTAAAGGGTAAAGTGAGAATATCTCTCTCATGTCTATCAATGTCATGAAATAAGTATCATTCACTAACAGAATATGTGACAACTCAACACAGACGTCCATCGCAGGCCATGTTTATTAATAAACAGGTAGAATATAGTACCTTTACTTTGTATAAAAATGTAGAAAATGGTATGCAAAAAAATATATCACTTGATTTCCTGTATATAGATGTAATAACTGCTAATATCATGAATTTGCAATGCTACGTTAAATTCTCTTTTGCCAGCAAAAAACCAAACAAACAATAAAACCCACAAACAAACAAAAAAAAACCTGTGACACATGCCAGAACAACACACAGAGAAATGCAAAATCCACAAAACTAAAAAAAAAATGTTAAGAAAAATGACATTCTCTATCACAGCACTATAGAGGCATGGCAACATGACTGTATTAACGTTGATATTGAAGGGTGCACATGCACTCTTCCCAGTGCTAATCATCTTTGGTATGCCATGAACAGCTGTAGTGAAGCACAGGGATATGCTTGTTTTCAATACTTAAATGAGTCCTTCACACCATTGTGTGGCATCGTATGAATGTGCTAAAAGAAATGACATTATGTCCTTTAGTTTGTCACCTGGATACTGCCTGAATGCACTATTCATAAACTGTACTAGAAGACACAAAACAGAAAAACTCAGCTCAGTGCTGTTGTCAGTGCAATATTAAATTTACATGATGTGGTGAAATTTAAGGCTTGGAAACAGCACAACAATGCAAATGTCTGTCAGGTGACTGATCTATGGTTACTAGAAATAGGAGTTTCAAATAAAAACAACTGTGGGGGTCAGACCAAAATTGGCTTAGTGTATCCAGGCACCATTTTAAAACAATAATCAGTGCCACTTGACTAAAGATACCTGTTTGAACACGAATGAGCAAAAAAAAAAAAAAAAAAAAAAAAAAAAAAAGACAAACATGAAAGTTCATTTAAATCAAATGGTTCCACTGGATTCCAGCATAGGTCTTCTGTTTTGCCACATTCACTTGAATAATAATAATAATAATCAAAAATAACTACTGATAAGGCTTTGAATACTGCACTGCACATAGGCACAATGACTGGTCATTATGGGTTTTGTACTCTGACCTGTCTGACTGTGATTCTCTAAAATGATAACTGTAATGCACATGTCATAAGCCACAATAGGCAAAGGCACTTCAGATGTGTTCTACCATTTATTATAACTGAGCTTTTCTAGTACCTCAGAAAGGAAATGTGCTCTCTCTAACTCTTCCTAGTTGACATAAATTTTATCATGCAGAAGATAAGTTTTTCTTCTATCATTGTCTTAGTTTAAATTCCATTGCTAATATAAAGGTAAATGGTATTTACATTTAAACAAAGTGTTTTATTACTAACCCTCCCAACATGGTAACTGAAATACCATTTTAGTCTTCATAATGAAACCCAAGGCAATGTTTATTAAACAAATAAAACAAAACAAAATGGAAATAGATAAGCAGAATCAGCCCTCTACAGAAACCTGGGCCGTCTGTTAAGACTCACTTGAGACAGTGAGTACAGGAAGGTCCAGAGTAACCACTGTTTCACTGAATGTATATCAGGAGTCTAATTAGGCCATTGGATGTTGATATAGCCAGAATTATAGTCTATGACATACAACCCTCTGAAACATGTAAAGCAATTCTTTAAGTCAGTGTGTTCAAATACTTATTTTCCCCAGCAAGGGATGTCAGCATGGAGGTCATATCTCCAATAGCCATATTAGATAGGTTGGAGGGAAGGGTGATGGAGTTTTGTGGAGTGGTAAGACGGGAGGAGTCCTGGGAGGATGACTGGTGTCCCAGAACTGGATTTACTGGGCTGTAGGATGAAGGATCTGGATCCTCAATGATGGAAGCAAAGTCAATTTGAGCATTCTCTAAGTCCAGGTTCTCAAGTGTATTTGACATAGATGCAGACTGGGGATATGCCAATGAAGCAGCCTTTGTTGCGGGCTCTATTCCAGCAAGGTGCTGCTGGGTCCGGCAGGAGACATCATGGGGTTCCAGCGACTTATCCATATTGTGGTGCATGTGGATCAGGCCAGAGTAATAGAAGTTATCAGTGTGTTGCTGCTGTTGATGAACAGGTGGTAACCTGACACTTCTCCTGGGACTGGCAGTATTATGACCAGGACTTAAGTTAGGTGGGCTGTTTAGGTATGCTCCATTTGCCTGCTGGGAAAGACTATTCTGGCGACTCAGAGGCTTTCGACCCTGAGGTGGATGTGGCACTACATCATGGCTGTAGGAGGAATCCTGCATTCCAGTCATCTGTTCCTTGACTGGCACTGAGCTGGATGATTGACTGTGTCCTGAGGGACTCATGACATTCTGATTTGAGTAACCCTGGTAACTGTTATGATAGATGTTTTGATTAAGTTGCTGATCTTGGGGGCTATGCTGCATCATTGCAGGCTGTGCTCCCAGCTCCATGCTTTCTGGCTTCCGAGGGTGACTACTATTTGCTGTTTGTTGCTCTTGCTGCTGCTGCTCCCAAAGGAGTGCCTGTTGTGATTGCACATAGTTTCGTACCATCATCTCCTTCACCTGCAGCATTGGAGTCTGTGACCTCCGGTCCTCAGCCAACACAGAGCCTGCACAACCAAGACTCAAACTTCCTCCATGGAGGAATGATCCAGCCTGGTTTTGCTGTTGACGATGATCAGTTTGGGTCTTGATCTGAGCATGGATAAAGTCACAGCTGGGGTTGGAAGATTTGCTGATTAAACCATGCTCTTTTGTTTGTGGTGCATACCCTTGCTGGCATACCTCCATAGTACTAGGCTGGCGATGCTGTTGAAGAGCCTTGGCATTTTGGCAGGCATTGGAGCCTCCCATGGGTGAATGGAACTGTTCTGGTTTGATAGTGACCCTCTGATGGTTAGGATCAGTGTTGGGATCATACAGACTTTGAGAATACTGTTGTCCCTGCATTCCTGTGTCTTGGAACTGCATAGCTGCTTGCATACCCACATGAGGATTGTGGAGCTGGCCATTTTGTCGCCAGGGTCCTGATCCCTCACTAGGCTGCCCCAAGCCAGGGTAGTGTGGCCCAGAGGGGCTGAGCTGACAGGTGCTCATACTGTACTCAGCTTGCTGGAGGAGAGTGTTTGAAATCTCATTCTGACCCATAGTTTCCCCAACACCTATATTTCCACGTTGACTGGGGTACTGCCCCTGCATCTGTGAGGGGTAGGGTGGCTCCAAACATCCCATGCCTTCATTTCCAGGAGAAAGCTGGTCACCAGTATGAGGATGGGACTGAGAGTGCTGGTAGCCCATGTAGGCCCTGTCGGCACCTTGCATCATAGTTCCATGGTCCCGGCCTTCTATGGTATTTCTCTGAGGCTCCACTGCCATGGCCTCCATCATCACGTTCTCAGTAATACTTGGTGGTCTTGGTGAATACATGTGTCTGGTGATGTTGGCATCAGACCCACAGTGCTGCAAGGCATTACGACGGCCCATCAATGTCATGTTACTCAGGCTGTTAAAGCGCTGCACTTTGGGTAGACCTTGTGGGTCAGCTCCAGAGCGCACAGGATCACTGGCACGTCGTATGTCATTGCCAGGAATCTGGTGTGGGAAAATAACCCCTGTTCCATACTCCGTGTTGGCACTGTGTCTCCTGGTTCCCACTTGATGTAGGAATGGTGGGAGTGGCTGACCATCATACTCACTCAAGAAACCACTACGTCTTCTGGGGGTACCAGGCTGCTCCATATTGGGTAGAGGTGTTGGTGGTGGTCCACCAGTTGCTGCTGCATATTTAGCTTTCAAACTATATTGTTCTGCAGGGGTAAGACTTGGTAGACCTGGTAATCCACTGGTGCTCTGGCACAAACCAGTTCTGTGGCTGCTCTCAGGTGATAATTGGTCCCCACCCACTTCATTTCCTATGACAGAATGGCAATGCCCACCTGTGCCCACCTGAGATACTTCACTTGAGCGGCGACTTGATAAGTAGGGGGAAACCACAGAGGAACGGCGGCTCACAGTGTAGGCAGAGCTTAAACTACTGGTACCACTTCCACGGCGGTCACTAGGTGGGCAAGGAATAACCATTCTGCCAATTCCACCCATACCACCTCCACCCAGGTCTGGGGTAGAGAGCTCCATCACTCGACGATTAGAAAACAAAGGGGAGGGACCACATATGCCGATCATCTCACCTGATGCTGAGGAGAGAAAGAGAAAGTTAGTGGTGTAACTGTGCTACTAAAATCCTTAAGTGGATTATTCAGGAGAAAATTTCAGGTAAGAACTGAACGCATTATGTAATTTCATCATATTTGTACATCACTGATTTTCAAGATCTCCCATACCTGAAAGTGCTGGTAATTTATTTATTGTACACCGGCCTGGTGGGGTCTGTCGGCGGATCTGCTTTAGTTTATCAATTTTCAAGTTCTCCAGCCTTTTCAGGGCCTGTGCAGACATACCTATACCCCCAGAAACCACTCCCCCATTAGGCTCAGCAATGCTGTTGCCCCCTGCATCTTCCACTGCTGTCAAGTCTTCCAGACTACCTGCTGCATTCAGGTTCATCTCCACACCACTGTCGTTGTTGTTTGCACTCCCTAATGGTGAGCGTTCACTACTGCAGGACGACTGGCCTCCAGGACTTGGCTGAGACTTCTGGTGTATCCACAGCAGACAGAAGTAGAAGACCAGTCATAACAGAGCAAAAACATTCTGATATGATTTTAAAGCATTCTAAAAAAATAAGCAGATGTTGAACAGTGAGAGTAACTTAGAGACAACTGAGAGAGTGTATATGGAAAATATATATATACACACACATATATATATATATATATACATATATATCTCACTAGTGTATTTTCAGGAGCCAGAAGTTTGCAGTCCTCTCTGGTCCTTTCCTCTTTCTCTACCATCAGCTCTGAACTTTGACCTGCAGAGGTCAGAGCAGAACCTGGTGGTCGAGGTCCAGTGTCACCACGGTGTTTCTTAGTGATGTGAGCCTCAGGTCCATGAACGGTTTTTACATGCTTGCGCAGGGAGCTTGGGTCTGTGTAACGCTTTGTACATCCAGGGATTTTGCACACATAGGGTTTCTAAGGATTAGAAGCAGATGTGATTGTAAAATACACAGTAAAATATATTTCACTGCATGTCTTATTTTGTGTGACATACTTTTGTTTGTCTTTAGTGTATACCTCATTTGAGTGTGTTCTGTTCTGGTGCTTTGCACGGTCTGAGGCATTAGAGAAAGCCTTGTTACATCCCTCATGCTCACATACGTATGGCTTCTCACCAGTGTGTGAGCGCAGGTGTGTTTTCAGGTTCTCCAGACGAGAGTATGCTTTGTTGCAACCCTCAAACTAAGACACACGATAACACGGTCAAATATAATGTTATGGTTTGCAGAGACTGTATATAAAATAATACAGCATGAGTCACACAGATACTCACAGTGCACTTGTGAGGTTTCTCGCCAGTGTGTCTACGCATATGAACCACCAGCATATACTGAGCCTTAAATGGTCTCTGCTCACGAGAGCAGTCCTTCCAGTGGCACACAAATTCTTTCTTCTCACCATGGATATGCTCATTATTGATGTGCTGGAGGGAGAGACAATTAAATAAATTAGTCAGTGAAGATGGAATAAAAATAGATCGAAATGACATAAATAACAACACAAAGTCTCCCACACAGAATCTCTACCCACCATACTATCATTTTATCTGTCTTACATGCACAAGTTGTTCCTGGGTGTCAAACTCCTTGCTGCAGCTCTCCCAGTGGCAGTTGGTCTCATAGATGGCCTCCGGCTCTGGTTTCTCCTCTTTGTCTAAATCATCTCTGCCCTCCAGAAGCCCAAGAAGAGGATCCTAGAGGCAACACGTGTTATAGAGTGTAAAAACAAGCATCTTGTTCACTAACCATGTCGTACAAAGTACTTCATCACGTACTATACATTTTTTTAACTGTTGTCTTTAAAAAATATATTTATATTAGGGCTGCAATTAATGATGATTTTAATAATCGATTAGTTGGCCGATTATTTTTCTGACTTATCGATTAATCGGATGGGGAGCAAACTTCCTGTACCATTTTTTTCATTTATTTAAAATAAAATCCACAAACTGAGTGTTACAAATATAAACTTAAGACTAAAATTTACACTATTTGTCCAATTATATAAGAGCGAACACAGGCACACACCAGAATATATATTATTCATTTAGTACTATAGTTTAATTCCATGCTTTATTTGCATCTATAAAAAGTAATGCATAAATACTTTTATATATATAAATATACGCTGCATCCAGAAAGTATTCACAGCGCTTCACTTTTCCCCACATTTTGTTATGTTACAGCCTTATTCCTAAAATTCATTATTTTCCTCAAAATTCTACAAACAAAACCCCATAATGACAACGTGAAAGAAGTTTTTTGAAATCTTTGCAAATTTATTAAAAATATAAACAAAAAAGGGCATGTACATAAGTATTCACAGCTTTTGCCATGACACTCAAAATTGAGCTCAGGTGCATCCTGTTTCCACTGATCATCCTTGAGATGTTTCTACAACTTGATCGGGGTCCACCTGTGGTAAATTCAATTGATTGGACATGATTTGGAAAGGCACACACCTGTCTATATAAGGTCCCACAGTTAACAATGCATGTCAGAGCACAAACCAAGCCATGAAGTCCAAGGAACTGTCTGTAGACCTCCGAGACAGGATTGTATTGAGACACAGATATGGAGAAGGGTACAGAAACATTTCTGCAGCATTGAAGGTCCCAATGAGCACAGTGGCCTCCATCATCCGTAAATGTAAGAAGTCTGGAACCAGCAGGACTCTTCCTAGAGCTGACCGCCCGGCCAAACAAAAGGGCCTTAGTCATGGAGGTGACCAAAAACCCGATGGTCACTCTGACAGAGCTCCAGCGTGTCTCTGTGGAGAAAGGAGAACCTTCCAGAAGAACAACCATCTCTGCAGAACTCCATCAATCAGGCCTTTATGGTTGAGAGGCCAGACCAAGCCACTCCTCAGTAAAAGGCACATGACCGCCAACCTGGAGTTCGCCAAAAGGCACCTGAAGGACTTTCAGACCAAAGATTGAACTCTTTGGCATGAATGGCAATAGTCATGTCTGGATGAAACCAGGCACCACTCATCACTTGGCCAATACCATCCCTACAGTGAAGCATGATGGTGGCAGCATCATGCTTTGGAGATGTTTTTCAGCAGCAGGAACTGGGAGACTAGTCAGGATCGAGGGAAAGAGGAATGCAGCAATGTACAGAGACATCCTTGATGAAAACCTGCTCCAGAGCGCTCTGGACCTCAGACTGGGGTGAAGGTTCATCTTCCAACAGGACAACGACCCTAAGCACACAGCCAAGATAACAAAGGAGTGGCTACAGGACAACACTGTGAATGTCCTTGAGTGGCCCAGCCAGAGACCAGACTTGAACCCGATTGAACATCTCTGGAGAGATCTGAAAATGGCTGTGCACCGACGCTCCCCATCCAACCTGATGGAGCTTGAGAGGTCCTGTGAAGAACAATGGGAGAAACTGCCCAAAAATAGGTGTGCCAAGCTTGTAGCATCATACTCAAAAAGACTTGAGGCTGTAATTGGTAAATTGGTTCTTCAACAAAATATTGAGCAAAGGCTGTGAATACTTACGTACATGAGCTTTTTTTTTGTTTGTTTTTATTTTTAATAAATTTGCAAAGATTTCAAACAAACTTCTTTCACATTGTCATTATCGGATATTGTTTTTAGAATTTTGAGGAAAATAATGAATTTAACCCATTTTGGAATAAGGCTGTAACATAACAAAATGTGGGAAAAGTGAAGCGCTGTGAATACTTTCCAGGTGCACTGTATACAGTATTTATGCATTACTTTTTATGGATGCACAAAAAGCACAGGGTTCTACAGTCCTACGAGATCCCTGGTTAATTGGTATTAATTAATAATTAATTAATCAATTTGTATAGCGCTTTTTACAATAAACATTGTCTCAAAGCAGCTTTACAGAAATATCATTTTACATTTACAAGCGACTTACAAATGAGAGCACACTCACACACCAATGGTAGCAGAGCTGCCATGCAAGGTGCTAGCTTGCCATTGGGGGCAACTTAGGGTTCAGTGTCTTGCCCAAGGATACTTCGGCATGGGATCACCCGGGCCGGGATTCAAACCACCAGCCCCACGGTTAGTGGATTAGTGTACAACCCGCTCTACCAACTGAGCCACAGCCGCCCGTATTACCTGTCATTCCCCAGGGATTGGGTCCAAAACCAGGTTCAATTACATTTTATTGTTGGTGTGACATTTAATTTGACTCTTTGAATGATCTTTTGTTTATTTTATCCATCAATGCAACACTTGAACTTGTCTACCACTCATAGGTTTTTGCAACTTATCATTTCATTTGTAAATAATCTAAAATAAATCCCTCAATGAACGATAGTCAGCTCAGCTAACGTGATATTTGTGAATGCACGTGAATAACCAAACATCTCATTGCAATATATTTTAATACATTTAACAAAAAAATATATAATATTATTTAAACATTTTTAAAACTGTCCTATGGACCCCTTGCAATTACACCACTGACCACTAGGTGTCTGCGCAAACATTGCACTACACGTAGAGTACATAGTGCATAGTGTAGTGTCAATTGGGAAACAACTTTAGTATTTACTCTCCGAAGCGTGTTTTCAGAACCGAAGTACAGAAGAACAGAAGTGAGTAAACGTACCACGCGCAGACCAACTAATCGATAATGAGATTCATTGACAACGATTTTCATAATAGATTATTATCTATTTTATTGATTAGTTGTTGCAGCTCTAATTTAAATAGAAAATTTTAACTTATGGGTACTTTCATATATGCAGCATTTACTCTATTTGAATCAAACCCTGGTGCATTCTTCTTCTTTGGTGTGGTTCCTTTTGGGCAGCTGAGAACATAGCAACTGCACTCAAGTGCAGACCAAAACAACCGGTCCAAGACCACCTAAACAGTCTAACAGTTGACAAACAGTTACATGGCCTGAATACTCTGAGAAATAAATACTATCTGCGAATTTTGAATAGTTAGGCTGCAGTACCTGAGTTCCACTGGAAGATGGACTGGCCACATCTCCTTCTGAATGCTCTTCTAAACTCTTCACATTAATGCCATCCATCACACTACCTATGATGGGTTCTGTCTTCAGCTAGACATACACACACACATACACATACCATTATCGGTCAACTCCCAAGTCAATGCAGGCTGCACTAAAATGGTATGAAAGCAAAAGATCTTATTTACATGTCCATGTTTTGGAGGTGCATGCAGGCGGGGGTTGTGAGGAGGCAGGCGAGTTGGGAGTCCATGGCAGGGAGCAGGGGTGTGGCCAAGTGGAGTTCCGTATATATTCCCTTGAGGCCTGGACTGGTAGTTTGTTGAGCTTGGGTAACCCATTGATGGACTACATAGGAAAATATAGTTTCAGATACTCAGCAAAATATCAGATGTTCTCTCATGTAACAGCAGATACACTTAAGTGCTTTCAGTATTCCTACTTGGCTTTCTGGGTGTGGCCAGTTACTGTGTCAAATTCTACATGGAAGCATGGCCTATGCCCTGAACATCTTTTGACACTGAAATCGTACAACGTGCCATTTACCTCAAAGCTCCCACAGATAGGTGTCCATATGAGCTAGCAGCATTTTGCCCACAGCGAGAATTAACAAATGCCACCAGAGAGTTGGGAGATGTGCGAATGACTGTCTGCAGGTCCACGCTTGTATCAGAGAGAGGAGAGATGGACAGCGCTCGCTTCTTGCTCAACTTCAGTATGGAACGTGGAGTGGAGAAACGAGAACCTGGTGAACGAGCAAAAGGATTCCTTATTGGTTCTCTATTTACGTTTCCTTCAACTAAGCATGACAGACTTTGAATTTTATAGCTATGCTTCTATATTGTGCTATGGTACCTTTGTTGTTTTTGTCATTCACGTTTGCCATTTTGTTATTCACCTTCTCACTTAATTGTTGCTTTTACTAATGTGTGTATCCTGTTTTATGTTGTTTAAAAAAAAAAAAAAACAACCTTTTCCCCCTCCCTTCAGGTAGCTAGCCAGAGCTCCATTGTAAATAAGACACTGTTCTTAATAGCATGTCTTCTTAAATGAAAAGAAAATGAAGGAAAATAATATCAAATAGAAAGCGTAAATGTGGTATGCAGATGATTATAGATTCATAGAATAGGTTTCACCTTATTCTATGTTACTTAAGAACCAATGCGAGTGCCGTCTCACCATCTCCTGAACCCAAGTGTTCCGGGCCTGACTGGTTGTGAGGAAAGCCATGATGTGCTATCATTGTGTTACTCTGGTTACAGTAGGGGGCACCATTAGCTCCTGAAACACACAGAACAAAGACTAAACATGAAATACTGTTACTGGCTAGAAAGAAACATTTCTAAGTGGGTCTCTGAATAATGTCTACTGAAGAATTCATCCTGATTCATAAACACTGAAAGATCTTAGAATGGAGCAATTTGCTTTGCAAAAAAGCTAACCTAGTAACACAGGAGTAAAGTCACTGCCTGTTTAAACCAGTTTCTCTAATGAATCATAAAGTATTAACAATTGTGTTCATTACATGTTTGCCAAGAATCAGCTTTTTTCTGTTAAACTAATTTATCAATTTGTATAGCGCTTTTTTACAATGGTACATTGTCTCAAAGCAGCTTTTTTACAGAAATATCATTTTTACATTTACAAGCGACTTACTAATGAGACCACATTCACACACCAATGGTAGCAGAGCTGCCATGCAAGGTGCTAGCTTGCCATTGGGGGCAACTTAGGGTTCAGTGTCTTGCCCAAGGACACTTCGGCATGGGATCACCCGGGCCGGGATTCGAACCGCCAACCCCACGGTTGGTGGATTAGTGGACAACCCGCTCTACCGACTGAGCCACAGCCGCCCCAAACTAGTGCTTGTGCAGTTGGGGGAGTGCAATTCAACTCAATTTTTTAAATTTATATGGTGCTTTTAACAAACTATGAATTTGAAGTGTTTGATAGAAGCACATACCCTCAGGTGGGGGCATGCCACGGTGTCCCACCATGCTATGGGGTGGGGGTCCTTGTGGAGGCCGCATGTAAGGATCCATGCAGGTTCCAGGGTTGAAGGATGGGTTGTACATTGCTCTGTTTTGTGGCGGTTGACCACAAGGGGGAGCCCCACACACCTCACTGTAGGGGGATTTTATTGATGGCGCCAGACTACAAACACACATTCACAGAACACAGTCAAGTTAGCTCGATTCCAGACAAAATATATGCAATATATATTTTGATTGATTTTGCTTCATTATTATTTCTGATCCATCTGAATCCATCCATCCATTTTCTATACCGCTTATACTTCAGGGTCACGGGGAACCTGGAGCCTAACCCAGGGAGCATGGGGTACAAGGCGGAGTACACCCTGGAAGTGGTGCCAATTCATCACAGGACATAAACACATACACATTCACACACCCATTCATACACTACAGACACTTTGGACACGCCAATCAGTCTACCAAGAATGTCTTTGGACTGGCGGAGGAAACCGTTTGTACCCGGAGGAAACTCCTCACACATAGGTCAGTTTCGGGAATCGAACCCCAGATGTGACAAATATGCTAACACAAATGTTTCATGGTGAATCCATAGACTGCCCTCCATTTTCAACATGTCAATGATGGAGGAATAGCAATGATGACAACTTCAGAATTTACACAAAAACTATATGCAAGTTTTTAGAAGCAAATTAAATGGTCTGATATTAGAT
>JAFFST010029145.1:17819-20319 GCA_022414735.1 Noturus placidus
CGGAGAACATTTCTGTGTTTGAGTCCCTATAAGATGTTTTTATACACATCTAAACACTAATACAGATTAGTAATAAAGCCGGAACTTTAGAAGAGTAAAAGAGGCGTTTACGCTTTTCACATCTTCTCACTAGAACGCCAAGCTGCATTTTGTTGTCTTATGTTCATATTTATATTTTTTTTTTGTAAAAGTATTTTAAGTGTTTATTTTATTTCATTTGAGTTTTTAAAATATATTCTTACCCAGAATCTTCGGGAGCTGGCAGAGGCCCCACGGCGGGCGAACCGGCTGGCAGGGTGGGCGTGTGCGCAGCAGTGCAGCATGCGAAAGGTGATCGGAGAGGCGGACCACACGTGTCGCCATGGCGGCGTCGCCAAGCAGGAGCTGAATGGCCAAACCAAGCGGATGTAAAGAACGGGCGTGGCGCTCCCACCGCATGTCGTCGAACTGCACCCGAGTGTCATCAAAGTGTGCCCGGTCCAATGAGAGACTCAGTGTCTCCAGACCACATAAGGGGCGGGGCTAATGAAGCATCAGAAAGGATTAACGTGTGAATGATTCAATATGAGTTTTATGTTTGTAGTCTTCAGAACACGTTAGGCCCATTGTTGCACTGACCTTTACTTAGTTACAATGAATCAACAACAACTTAATGGACCTGTTTGCTGGGACAATTCAGAACAGAGGACGAAAAGTAAACTAAAAAAAAGAACGTTCAGGAAGTCATCAACAGACTGGAATCACACGTGTGAAGAGAGCTTGACTATAAAGTGGAAATACCTTGGCACTTTCATCATTCATGTTCTCTCTGTCTTCCTGTTTTTGGTTTGCCGCCTCTGAGGACAGCGTCTTGCTGAAGAACAAAATCTTCTCTGGGTTTGGACTGGGCCAAGACAGGATACCTTGCTTATCAACACAGCATAACACCTCAAACACACACACACAAACATGTAAATATACAGCGAGATCCAAATTTCCACTAGTATAGGAAGGTCAGTGGTTCAAGCCCCAGCACTGCCAGGCACTGGGTTACTTATTGGTAGGCTGGGGGTTCAAGCTCCAACACTGCCAGGCACTGGGTTACTGATCAGAAGGTCGGGGGTTCAAGTCCCAACACTGCCAGGCACTGGGTTACTGATCAGAAGGTCGGGAGTTCAAGCCCCAGCACTGCCAGGCACTGGGTTACTGATCAGAAGGCCGGGGGTTCAAGCCCCAGCACTGCCAGGCACTGGGTTACTGATCAGAAGGTCGGGGGTTCAAGCCCCAGCACTCCCAGGCACTGGGTTACTGATCAGAAGGTCGGGGGTTCAAGCCCCAGCACTGCCAGGCACTGGGTTACTGATCAGAAGGTTCACTGCCAACTTAACCCTCTCTGCTCCAGGGATGCTGTATCATGACTGATACAGCATGATACAGCATGACTGATACTTTGAACCCAACTTCCTGGGGTATGCTGTAATGTATAAGTGATTAATAAAAACTTATTATCATTATCATTATTACACCTGAAGTGTTTTATTCCTCGTGTACCATAGAAATGTTTTGGATTTTGGACCCTGATTCTTTTAGACTTTGCTTCATTGCGTTTCCACAAAATTCCTGCCAGCTCCTGCCAGTAGAGTGTGAACACACACACACACACACACACACACACACACACACACAAACACTTACTGTAACGGAGCCCAGGTTGTGCAGGAGACTCGCTGTGTGACAGAGCACTGAAGATCGCCCGAAAAGCACCGAGAAAAATGTATCGCACATCAGCTTCCACGTTTCCTATTGACAAAAATGTACCCCCCCCCCAAAAAAAACAAACAAAAAAAACAAAAAACAAAACGACAGTTTTACACTCTCTGACACTGGAGCCTCCTTCCATAAATGTTTGCCCAATGTAAACGTTTATAGAAAAACCGTATTGATATACAGTAAACAGTTTTCATAATTGATACTTACCCACAAGGCCTTTGGCTGAGGGTCCAACTGAAGGAGGACTCGCACTTCCCCATATATTCCCACCAATAACCAGAGCAACGGGAAGGTCAGGGGTAAAAGCGGCAGGATGCCATTTATCTACAGCGTAGTGGGAGCAGAGCGTTCACATACAGTAGTAGGTTTTATGATGGATAGTAATGCAATACATGATATCGTTACGTGGTATGTGTACACGCATGTCGTACTGGTAGCTGCAGTAATGTAACATGCCATGGTCCTACTCCAGGAGCTCCTAGAACATAGCGCAGCGTGTTCATAACCAGCATCACCACCTAGTTTTGGTGGAAGAAAAGCCGTTTAATACGAGAATCGCTTTTGCTAGTCACTTATACTGGTTTGTACTTAATCATGCAACGACTTCTAATTAGCACTGAATGAAGAAAAAAAAACATTTTCCAGGATTACCAAAGCTAGTGGAGCAGGACCTCTCTCTAGTAACATCTGCACTGTGAACCGTTCGTTATCCAACACGGAAACAGGTCTGTGCTGAGAAAGCTCCAAACAC
>JAFFST010029145.1:28881-39680 GCA_022414735.1 Noturus placidus
TGTCAAAACTGTAAGCTAAACTTTAATGCGTGTTTTTTTTTTATCCATTTATAGCTACATTTAATGTTATGGAATATCCACGAAACATGTTACTTCCTGTTCTTACACACGTTATAGCGCAGTTATGCTTATATTCTTTAAGTCAATAAGACAAAAGTAAATAAATGCAGCTATTCTTGTTATCGGGAAAGTCCTTGAAATGTTCCTGTGGCGCTAAACGTAGCGTTACTGTAAAAAAAAACAAAAAACAAACAAACAACAAACAACAAACCCCGCAGACACTGGAGACTCCTTCCGTAAAAGTCCAAAAACTGAAAGCAATAACAAGATTAAATAACAATATATTTTTTTTGCTGTATTTCAAAGAGCACGTTTGTATAAACCAGCGATTTGTTTCGCGGAGTCAGAGCTGTTGTTATAGAAAGTGACTCGAAACCTTCTGTCCAATCAGAATCCAGAATCCAGCAGCGTTTACGCTTTTCTTGCGCTAACTGGTTGGTTTGTAGTTACAGAAAGACGCGGCGCTAAATCCAAGGCGGATGTTTAAACGAGTCGGACCCAGGTGCGGGATTCTCAAATGTAGATGATGTAGATGTAATTGGAAGAGACGGAAACTTCTGGAGGTTCAGACTGTGGAGGATTTTATAATTATTAACATCTTAATCTGTGCCATGAAATTACAAGTAAGAAAAGGCAGTGTCTCTCTTTCCCTCTGTCTCTCTCTGTCTGTCTCCCTCTATCTCTCTCTCTCTCTCTGTCTCTCTCTCTCTCTCTGTCTCTCTCTCTCCCTCTCAATGTCTCTCTCTCTCTCTCTGTCTCTCTCTGTCTCTCTCTCTCTCTCTCTCTCTCTCTCTCTCTCTCTCTCTCTCCCCTCTCTGTCTCTCTCTCTCTCCCTCCCTCTCACTCTCTCTCTCTCTCTCTCTCACTGTCTCTCTCTCTCCCTGTCTCTGTCTCTCTCTCTCTCTCTCTCTCTCTCTCTCTCTCTCTCTCTCTCTCTCTCTCTTTCTCTCTCTCTCTCTCTCTCTCCCTCTCTCTGTCTCTGTCTCTCTCTCTCCCTCTCAATGTCTCTCTCTCTCTCTCTCTCTCTCTCTCTCTCTCCCTCTCTCTGTCTCTCTCTCTCCCTGTCTCTGTCTCTCTCTCTCTCTCTCTCTCTCTCTCTCTCTCTCTCTCTCTCTCTCTCTCTCTTTCTCTCTCTCTCTCTCTCTGTCTCCCTCTCACTCTCCCTCTCTCTCTCTCTCTCTGTCTCTCTCTCTCTCTCTCCCTCTCTCTGTCTCTGTCTCTCTCTCTCTCTCTCTCTCTCTCTCTCTCTCTCTCTGTCTCTCTCTCTCTCTCTCTCTCTCTCTGTCTCTCTCTCTCTCTCTCTGTCTCTCACTCTCTCTCTCTCTCTCTCTCTCTCTCTCTCTCTCTTTCTCTCTCTCTCTGTCCTCTCTGTCTCTCTGTCTCTCTCTCTGTCTCTCTCTCTCTCCCTCTCACTGTCTCTCTCTCTGTCGCTCTCTCTGTCTTCTCTCTCTCTGTCTTCTCTCTCTCTCTCTGTCTCTCTCTCTCTCTCTCTCTCTCTCTCTCTCTCACAACACACACACACACACACACACACACACACACACACACACAATCCTATCACTTACCCTGGGGGCAGTTCCTCATTCTGGTACTTATGGCATGCAAACAAGGAGCATGAACAGTGTGTGTAAGAGAAAGAGAGAGAAAGGGAGAGTGAATGTCAGGTGAGGTTGGGTTGGCAGTTGATGAAAGAGAGCCTGCCGGAGGAGAAGGGTATGTGTGTGTGTGTGTGTGTGTGTGTGTGTGTGTGTGTGTGTGTGTGTGTGTGTGTGTGTGTTATTAGATATGTGCACAGAATTCTAATGAAATCATTGTGTTTTATCACTTAATGTTCAATAATAAAGCGCGCGCACACACACACACACACACACACACACACACACACACACACTTCATGTTGAGTTGTAACTCTTTCGTTAAAACTAAACGAAAGGTTTTGGAAAAAAAAACCCATCATCATAGCATTCTGTGTGTGTTTTTGGTTACGTCCTGTCGGTGGTGCTGTTGAGCTCGCTTCCACAAAAAGTTGTGAGAAAAGTAACTAAGACTAAGTAACTAACTAAGTCGCGTGACAGTAACTAAGAATTTGCATGAAAAAGCTGCGTGAAAATAAAGGGCAATTTAGCGATATTAACTTGAAAATAAGCGACGAATATTATCGTGATTGTGAAATATAAACTTACTAAAGCAAGATAAAAAGAAAATATAATGCATTAGTTATGTGAAAATAAGTTAAAAGTTATATAAAACCTTGCAACTGAGGGATATTGAGATAAAACGTCGCAAATACAAAGGAAAAAAATGCAGTTTCGTGAAAATAACTCGGGGAAAATACGTCAGAGCTGAGCGAAACATTTGCAGCTGAGTAACGGTAAAAGCTCACAATTGTGAGAAACGAGATCCCACACGAGACGGAAAATATCTCTGTCCTGTTTTTTTGCTGTGTCATCACTACACACACACACACACACACACACACACACACACATGTTGTGTATTTGTGCAGTTATGGGGACCATGTGCAGCATTTTAAGGTCCTGAAGGACAAGCTGAGGCGCTACTTCATATGGGACGAAGTCTTCACTTCACTCAACCAGCTGGTGGAGTTCTACAGCGTCAACAGCATCGCCAAAGAGAGGACCGTCTACTTACGCAAGCCTGAGAGACTGCTGACTGTGAGAGCACACACACACACACACACACACACACACACACTCATTGTGCTATATTTTATAATACACTGACCCACGTGTTATTTCTACACTTAATCCTATAATTGAATCTGCATCACTAAATCTAACATGTTTTAGTTTTCTGTCTTTTACGAGTCTTTGTACGGAAGGAGTCTCCAGTGTCAAGTGCTTTTCCCCCTCTTCCAGAGGCCACGGCACGCTCACGCCCTCTTCGACTTCACTCCGCCTCATTCCACCCAGCTCCATTTCCTCCGTGGTGACATCATCGATCTTCTGGACTGCTCAGACGCTCGCTGCTGGAAGGGGCGGTGCCGGGGTCACGTAGGCGTGTTCCCGCCCGAATACGTCCAGCCCGTGCACCTCTGAAGGGCGTAGAAGCGTATTTCAGCTCCAACCTCCAGCTTATTTATTAATGAAATCATTTCAGAAGACATCTTAGAAGACACGTCCTTGCAATGGTTATGGATTCGAACTAGCGTTCACATCATATCGCCAATCGAAGAAACCTTTTCACTGAAGGTTATTGACATACTGTACACACCATATTACATTATATCCTAATGATAATGCATTCCTTTATATTTATATATGCATAATTATAATGTCAGCTGCACGTAAGTAAAGTCAGACGTACTGTATGTTATATACTGAGTTTCCTTTCTTATAATGTGCGTATTTATATATACACACACACACACACACACACAACACTGCTAGTTGCTATAAAGTAGTAGTGGTGTGTTTTCATACTGTAAGTGATTATAAGAAAGCTTGAACGCATTATAATGTTAAAAATACAATAGTTACACCCAATTCTTTTATGATGAAGATTCAGTGTCGAAGGTACACGTGAGACGTGACGTATAATTCAACATGAACCCTGGAACTAGCGCAGAATCTCGACTATGAAGCATTCCACATATAATATCTAATTAATATATATATATATATTCATATACAGTATATATAAAGGGGGCGTCTGTGGCTCAGTCAGTAGAGCGGGTTATCCACTAATCCACTAATCGTAGGGATGGCGGTTCGAATCCCGGCCCGGGTGATCCCATGCCGAAGTGTCCTTGGGCAAGACACTGAACCCTAAGTTGCCCCCGATGGCAAGCTAGCACCTTGCATGCAGCCCTGCTACCATTGGTGTGTGAGTGTGTCTCATTTGTAAGTCGCTTTGGATAAAAGCGTCTGCTAAATGAATAAATGTAAATGTAAATATAAAGATAGAAAGCTGTGTGTGTGTGTGTGTGTGTGTGTGTGTGTGTGTGTGTGTGTGTGTGTGTGAAATAACTGTAACAGACCAACAAAAGTGAATCGTTTCCAAGTGAAGTTGCACAAAATATCACTTCATACAGTATTTGCTTTAATGATTGTGTTTTCTTTTCAGTGTAAAAATGACAAGTGAGAATGAATGAATGTTTTTGTTTGTTTGTTTGTTTGTTTGTTTGCGCTGCATATTTCCGCTCGACACTCGGGATACACTCGGGACGTGGCAGCGAGGTCCTCTGCTTCAGGGTTCGAGTCGAATCTTCATATTTCTCAGTAGGATTGTTTTACTGTCTAACTGTTTCCTCATACAGCATGAAGTATCAATCAAATTTAAAATAGATTCCCGTGAACTAACACGCTGTAACACTTCTTGGTTGATTGTTTACACGTTCCTGATATTCAGGTTGACCGGAGTGGAATTCCGGTTATCTCTTTTCGGAATTCGCACTCAGGCGTGAAGCAGTATTTGGAAAGAAACGACAGTGTGAGTTACGTGCGGCTCCACCCGGCATTAACTGACGCATATTTGTGTGACGGCACCGGTTGGACGCCACACGCCCGCACGCCCACATGCTCACACACCTGAGTGCTGCCTAATGGTTATTAAATTGCGTTGTTTTCCTTGAATTTTTATCCCCACTCACACATTTCCATCGAAACGAGAGAGGATAACGACAAGGCACAACCGTGCCAAGAAACACAACAAAAAAAAACACAATGACAGTAAGCGGAATCGCAACGCCTCTCACGATTTATTCTGGCGTTCGGTAATTAAAACCTTTCACCGTAAACGTCGTTGTTTTTAGGTCCAGCAGTGAAACGTAATACACGTTAATCCCGAAAAACTATTGTCCTGGCAACCGCTGAATCCACGTGGATAACCATCCATCCATCTTCAACCGCTTACTCCTTTATCAGGGTCACGGGGAACCTGGAGTCTATTCCAGGGAGCATCGGGCACAAGGCGGGGTTACACCCTGGACAGAGTGCCAGTCCATCACAGGGCACAATCACATACACACTCACACACACATTCATACACTACGGACACTTTAGACACGCCAATCAGCCTACCATGCATGTGTTTGGACTGGGGGAGGAAACCGGAGTACCCGGAGGAAACCCCCGACACACGGGGAGAACATTTAAGCTAATTACAGAAATGATATAAAGTAAGAGCCTCGCTGTTTTGGAATTGGCCTTGTTCGGGCTTGCCTGGATGACTTCATCACTTGTAGTGAAATCACACCTCAGATTTTTGGAATTCAGAGAGACGGGAACCGACTGACTCGTAACACAGCACGTGCTTCGAAGGTGTAACAATTGTCGGAGTTTTTTTTTAAGCATTTTTCCGCATAAGCTTGAAAATAATTTGTGATTTATGTCCGGAATTAAACAGCAATACAACCAGCGTTGTTACTGTAACCAAAATACTTACGAATGCATTTTTTTTAGCTACTTATGCGCGACACATCGTACTTTTTATAGCTGCAGGTTACGGTTACGTTTCATGGTGTATTTCCGTAAAACTTTAACGTGATTAAAGATCGACGCTACCGCTACGTGTACTGTACATTGTGTATGATTTTAGCTACTTTTAATACTACTTTCCTACTAGCTTTTACTAGCCTTTACTATCTGTTCCAACCAATCAGAATCGAGAATTTGGTATCGTGGTGTTACAATTTGTAGAATTTGATTAAAAGCGAGCGGTCTGGAGTAAAGCCGCATTTCCAGTTCCAGCGATTACGTAACGCTTTCCACGGATTCAGCCGCCCTGTATATATATATATATATATATATATTCCCTCTCCCCCCGTCCCTGATTGGTTAGAAGGCTAAACACGGTTCGAATATGTTATCATTTCTATAGCAACAGCTAAATATCTGAAGTTCTTAATCGTCCATATGTTGAATTTTGAAAATATATTTTTAATGTAACACGATGTTTATTTAACGTTTACGGAAGGAGTCTCCAGTGCCAGAGCTTTGTTGTGACTTTCTGGTTGAACAGTTTGTTTGTTTTTTTACGAGAGAAACCGGTGATGAAACTTACGCTACCTTGCAGACATTCCTTGACATCAAATATAAGTATAAACAGATAAAAGTTCGACGTGCCGTTTTATTTAGTACATTAGAAATTGTTAACAGTAAATCCACTACACACTCGATCACACGGCCCCATGGCATAAAGCTGACCATTTTTATAATCTTATAAACATGTGTGTGTGTGTGCGTGTGAGTGTGTGTAGGTGTGTGTGTAGGTGTGTTATGCATAGTAAGCGTAAAGGAATATATTAACACACATGAGAATAACAGCATTAACACTGCAGAAGCGTGACCAAAACGGGTCTTCCCTCATGCTCCGGATCACGGGAGGCGGAGTCCCGGGAGCTCCACGGCCAGGCCGAGGACTACAAAAGCCGGCGGTGCGCATGCACTTCCCTCTGCGCACGGGCTCGCAACCTTAAAAAATGAGAACAGAGAGATAGAGAGAGAGAGAGAGAGAGAGAGAGAGAGAGAGAGAGAGAAACCGTTGTGTTGCAAAATAGGACTTCTGTGTATTGCTTCCTGTTTGGGGTGGACACAAAGGACACGAACGCGTTGAATTATTTTGGAAACTAAAAACACTATTTTGGGATCCTCCTGATGTTGTGTGTATATACACGTGTGTGTGTGTGTGTGTGTGTGTGTGTGTGTGAGAGAGAGAGAGAGAGTTACCTTCTGTTCTCTGAGTGAGCGTTGATACTTTCTGTAGCGGTATATCCCTGTCAACGTTGCGCCTGAGGGTCCACCAGGTGAGGTTATGAATCTACAACACAATAACACACACACACACACACAACACTTTAACCTCATTAGCATGCACGCATCACACACAGCGTTGCTGAATTCTCAAACCTGATTGGCCAGAAGCTCGAATGCATTATCGTTTCTATAGTAACAATGCACGGACAACGTAAACGTATCATTGATATGGTTGATAAAGAGGGTTTTCTTTGTTCCCAATGCAAGGAGAATATTTATGGAAGGAGTCTCCAGTGTCAGAGATTTGTTTCCACAACGAACAGGGTTTCTGAGTAACAAGCTGCTTTCTTTTTTTTGTTGTTGTCAAGACTGTTTATAGCTAAAATAACTGGCTTAGCAAGAAGTAGCTTCTCCACAAGGGGGCGATGTCTGACGTCTATATTGTATTACATGTAATAAAAAAATGCATACCAGCTCCTCGGAGGGTGCAGGCGTGAGAAGGCTGATGGTGACGGTGACGAAGATGGTGATGGCGCAGAGGATGATGGCGAAGTGCAGATAGTGCACGCTCCGCAGGACCGGCGGCGCAGGGTCGAAGACACCACAGCGAGGCGGTGGGAAGGCAAATTCCAGAACCATCCGCGTGACACCGACAATCAGACCCACCATCAGACCCCAGAACGCTCCCTAAACACAAAACGTTTAACAGATCGAACCTAGCACACTCCTAAATATTCAGGGTTTGTTGTTGTTGGGTTTGTAGCTATATGTTGTGAAATAGTTCGCTCTGTAGCACTTTCGCACTGTTTTGGATGGAAATCCAATAAAATCCCAAAACGTATCCAAGGCCCTCAACTGCACAGGGTCAATTTTTCCACTAAAACATTTATTATAAGCGCTTGTTGTGGTGAGGGGGGGGGGGGGGGGGGGGGGGGGCGTGGCCACACAACTGATCGTAAGTAGGATAGACTTATACTAGGGATATTCCTTACACCCCTGTTCTC
The DNA here is from genome assembly GCA_022414735.1 of Noturus placidus. Classification (NCBI taxonomy): domain Eukaryota; kingdom Metazoa; phylum Chordata; class Actinopteri; order Siluriformes; family Ictaluridae; genus Noturus; species Noturus placidus. The sequence continues at coordinate 36,662 of JAFFST010029145.1, forward strand.
CGGGTTCGTTCTTCGCAGCTGGGTTGTGGACTAGAGAAAGTGACAAAGAAGTGCTGGTGTCTTGTGTAGCTCGGGGGCATCCTGCATTCCATGCTGAAAGGTTTGTTTTTTTTAGAAAGACAACGCCCCGCCCTGGAGGAAAAGGTGTTGGAATGTCATCGTGTTTTTCAGTTGGACGAACAGGTTCTCTGCCATGAGCCGCCAGTCAGCTAGCACTCGGAGGCCTTCGTTAACTTTCAAGAAGGACATTGGATGAGAGAGGAAATGACTTTTGATGGGTTTTTTTTTTTTACATTTATTTTTATACTTCAGGAAATGACATCACAGCAAGGACGCGCGTAACCATGGTATGGACATTGGGAGGTCCACTTAGTTGTCCTTATCCCAAATGTAGTGTAAAAGAACGAAATGCTGTGCAACTTTCCTCACTTTCACTCGCATTTATAACGGTCTGTCACAGCGTGAGGGGTCACAGTGAATTCGGCGGGAGGACGTGCACGTGAATGGTCAAAAACCGGAACTGACGTTAGTCTAGACTATTTCATGGGTGTGTAAATATCAACAGTTAATTGACATTGCTAAGAACAAACCAAGCCATGGTGTGATGCCTTCTATACTAATATGAGGTCACCTACTATTTAGGGATCTAGTGACTTCCTGTCTGAATAAAAGCTCGTATGTTCTGCTGCACTTTTCTACACTTGTCTGCTGTCTCCATTTCTTACAGACTGAGCTGCTCAAATATATCAACACTCTTGTGTTGAGTCTGGGCGTGACCAAGTGTACAACTGGAGGAGGGGCACGCCTATTCTCATTAACACACAGAAATATATTAAAAAGGAGTAGACATAAATACATAGAATAGATGAAGAAAAGACAGATCCGTGGGCGGGGTTCATTACAGGGGGACATGTAGGAAATATTTTGTACTGTATATTGGGGGGGACAGAGTGGTATTTCCTCAACATTGGGAGGACACGCCCCCAAAAGAATGCATGGTTACGCCCATGCTACACAGTATGCTTTCCTGCATAATTCAATTCATGAGGACGGGTTCCCTTCTGAGTCTGGTTCCTCTCAAGGTTTCTTCCTCTTAAACATCTTAGGGAGTTTTTCCTTGCCATTGTCGCCACTCAGTGTCTCGCTCAGTTGGGATAAATTTCTCACTTTTACTGTGTGTGTACTGTGTTTAACATCCATGTTTTATATTTTTAGGAAAATATAAGATATAAATCACTTTGAAATGGCTCTGTAATTCACTCTGACGTGCTATAGCTGCTATAACGTACGTGAGGACAGGAACTTGTTTCCTGGATGTTCTGGAACATTAAATGTAGCTCTAAACAGATAAAAATTATGAAGTAGTGAATGTTCTTTAGGAAGTAGATCAAATTGGAGCCTTCAGCAAGTTGCTGTGGTATGAGAGGAGTAAAAGCGGTCCAGGCATTCTGATTATTATTATTATTATTATTATTATTATTATTATTGAGGAGGTTTGTTTAGCTAACACGTGCCAAGACCGAGTCTCCAGCGTGCTTTACATGAGCTGTCAACCGCAAACCTTGACTCAAATTTGAATACTCGCCCCTGAGTTGAATCCTACAAGCTGGACTCAGGTCTAAAGCGTATAAAAGGTTTGACCTGAAATGAAGACTTCACGAAACGTCAAACGTCAAATGTCATTCGATCGCGCGTCTTTAATGTCGTTAATTACGGTTAATTACGGCTTGACGCGCCGTGCGTTTTCTCATGGTGTCTCATTTCACTGAAAGAGAGGTGACGATGACAAGGATGTCATTAATTCCCACGTAAGGAACCATGATCTGCCGTTTGCTTAAGGTGTGAGTGAGTTAGTGAGTGAGCGGGGCTGCGGGTTGACTCATTGGAATCTGTTCCTCTTATTTACACGCCAGACGCAAACACACAACGGGCCTTGTAATATCTGCTTCCTCATCAATTCGCTGCACTGTGACGAATGATCCAGACGTTCCAGTTAGTCAGCTGAGAGAGAGGACAGAACGAGGCAGAACAATAAAGGAAGAAAGTCTCAGGGATTAGTCGGTGTCTCGTGGTGAGTGTGTACGTAGCGACTACAGCTAGTTGGCTTTGAGAATGAAGCTAGCCGTGTAACTCAAACAACCGGCATTTACGTTTGTTAGCTTTAGAAGCTGACTATAGCTACCACTGTTTCTCATCAGAATGGGAAAAGATACTGGACAAGCCACGCCCACAAAAATGACAAACTACACTACAAAGTAATTTAAAAACACAACAAAAACAAAACAGTGATTATTAATAATCAATGATGAAGCAAAGTTACTGTTCCCACGCCGATGACACGCCGTCACGAAGCGTTTTATTCCTCTTACACCGCAGCGACTTGCCAACGATTACGATTTCTACATTATTAACGAGAATAAAGAGAGAGAATGAAGAGAGAATAAAGAGAGAGAATAAAGAGAGAGAATAAAGAGAGAGAATAAAGAGAGAGAGAGAGAATAAAAAGAGAATAAAGGGAGAGAGAATAAAGAGAGAGAGAGAGAGAGAGAGAGAGAGAATAAAAAGAGAATAAAGGGAGAGAGAATAAAGAGAGAATAAAGAGAGAGAGAATAGAGAGAGAGAATAAAGAGAGAAAGAGAATAAAAAGAGAATAAAGAGAGAGAGAATAAAGAGAGAGAGAATAAAGAGAGAATAAAGAGAGAGAGAATAAAGAGAGAGAGAATAGAGAGAGAAAGAGAATAAAAAGAGAATAAAGAGCGAGAGATTAAAGAGAGAAAATAAAGAGAGAGAATAGAGAGAGAGAATAGAGAGAGATAGAAAATAGAGAGAGAATACAGTGGTGTGAAAAAGTGTTTGGCCCCTTCCTCATTTCCTGTTCCTTTGCATGTTTGTCACACTTAAGTTACATGTTACATTAGAGGGTTTTCGAGCATGAACGGCCTTTTTAAGGTCATACCACAACATCTCAATAGGATTCAGGTCAGGACTTTGGCTAGGCCACTCCAAAGTCTTCATTTTG
>JAFFST010029145.1:45424-70275 GCA_022414735.1 Noturus placidus
AAAAATATCACGGTCTATAGTAAAACTATCGGACTGAGCTTGCTGTAGGGGGCGTGGCTAGGCATGAGTAGGTCACGTGGCCAAAACACCTACAGTAGGTGTTGAGTTCCTGTCCCCTGAGCTTTGGAGCGTACACCCTGCTCAGATACGTTGTTATCGTTCCGCGCTTAAACTCTAGAAAAGCGTGTCCTGGCGAGTCTTTCGCGATCGGAAAGATGATGTTTTCGAGACGGGCATTTCTGTACAAGCTCGTACGCTGCCGGTGTTCATCACGCCGTCGTTAGAAGAAGAACGTCTGAGGTAACGGGGTGCGCCGAGAACGTCTGGAGTCCGGAGTCGTATACAGATTTGAGACAAAATGCAGAGTTTGTGTAATCAGTTCAGACAGAACACATCGTGTTATACTGCCCCTAGTGTTTATACTGGTATTGCACCAATGTAGCCCCATGTAGCATTCATTTCTAGGATGCGCCTGGCAGCCATTTTGTGTCGAGAATTTAATTTCAGAACATTCCGCCTACACAGCCCAAACAGATCTACGTTGTATAGTTCCGTATCGTATATAATATAATATAATATAATATAATATAATATCTATCTATCACCGATTAGTCGAGACCGACCGTCGGTCACTTCATGGCCCACGGATGTCATCAACGCGAAAGCACAAAGCATGTCGGCAGAAGCAGTGGGGTAGTTTGCCAGTGCTTTCCCCACCCCTCCCCATTTATCCGGGCTTGGGACCGGCGTGTAGCTGCTGCCAGTCACACGGCTAGGTACACACACTCACACTCCCATTCACACACTACAGACACTTTAGACACGCCAATCAGACTACCATGCATGTGTTTGGACTGGGGGAGGAAACCGGAGTACCCGGAGGAAACCCCCGACACACGGGGAGAACATGCAAACTCCACACACACATGACCCTGGCGGGACTCGAACCCCGGACCCTGGAGGTGTGAGGCCGTGCGCCCATAATATAATATAATATAATATAATATAATATAATATAATCCGACCGTCAGACGTGTTAAGCAACAGAAGGACGATTTGATTTGACTTATCGTCTGAATAGCGTTGACCGGCGGTGTAAGAACTTAAATAGCTTCACGACAGTAGCATGAAAGTGATCCGGATAAAAAACGGTAGCAATACCATGTGGTAGAATAAAAAATGTTTTTAATTATAAAAGCAGGTATGTATGTGTGTGTGTTCGCAGTTAAAACACACGGAGAGACAGTAAAGACGCTAGCTAGGCTTGATTAATATCTGCGTATCGTAGAACCCCTGCTGAAAAATTGCCTCCGCGATACGATAGGATGTTTTTGTCATATCGCACGTCCACCCAGCGTATTACAACGAGAACTGATATAAACCTGCGATTAGAGCACTGAACGTCACGATATGATTCGTACACTGGCGACGTCCAAAAAGACATACCGTCACGCATGGCGTCGCCGTTAGTACCGTAGCTATGGAGCTGTATCCAGAGAGTACGCATTGCGGAATGCGCTAGTAGCGGACTGCTTCTGCTGTGCTATTTGGTTCTGAACGGTAGTCGTGCGGTTTAGGGCCTAGCCCTGAGACGCTGGCGTCTGGGATTTCCCTTTTGAATATTTCCACTCCCAGAGGACAGGAGGATAATAAAACAGGTTTCAATGCCGGCGTTGGCGTGAACGTTCGGGCGGAAGCTCGGCTGTTTTGAAGACCCTCTCGGGAACAGCAGCGAGAGTATGCGTGAGAACGTCGGATTTGTAACGACCCCGCCCTCGCGGAACGGGCGATCGGACAGAGCGAGAGAGAAAAGCTGGAGGAAACAAAAGCCAGACTTTAGTCAGAATGAATCAGACGTCTTTGTGTGCTGGGTATGATACAGCTGCTCTGACCCGTCATCACCGACACATCTGGAAAAAGTCCTGACTCAGTACAACATGGCGTGTTAAAACATGCCATCCATGCTTCTGTATGCATCGAGGTCTGAACACACACACACACACACACACACACACACACACACCACACACACACACCACACACACAGTGCCTATTTACTGCCTCATGAAAGCATTCGGACCCTCATTGTCAGTGTGCTGTTCAAGCACAGAGAGCTCTTTGAGTAAAAAATGTGCGTGCGTGTGTGTGTGTGTGTGTGTGAGAGAGTGTGTGTGTGGGCATGTTTTTACATCTTGGTCCCCATAAGGACAGGAATATCTCCCAGTCCTGACCTTGTGGAGTCCTCATAAGTTTTTTTTATTTTATTTTTTATAAAATAATAATTACGTCAGTGCTCGGTCCTCATAAAGATAACAAGAAAAAATGTGTGTGAGTGAGTGTGTGTGTGTGTGTGTGTGTGTGTGTGTGTGAGAGTGAAAGTAGGTGTGTGTGTTACAAGCTGGTTGTCATTATGTTACAGCGAGTAAAGGCAAACATGGGAAGAAAAGAACAGATAATTGCTTTAATAACGACGTTAGATTATTATTATTATTATTATTATTATTATTATTATTATTATTAAAGCTGATTATTTATAAACGAGCGACGGGATTAAATTTAGCGCGTGTGCTGCTTTGAGATAATCATTAGTGATATACAGGGTAACACGTTAAAAACGAGGTCGTGCTCAAAAACCTTCAGGCAGCCACATGAGACAGAACTCGGGGTGAAAAGTATACAACGTTTTATTATTTATCTTTTTTTCCCATCGCATCGTTCAACCGAACAAAAGTTTCAAGTTGACAAAGCGACAGCTTGTAAGCGATAACGCACACGAGGACGCAGTGTTCTAGGGAAACAATCGACCGCCTCGGTAGCACCTCAGAACTTAACACGTTGCGCAATTGCAAAATAATTTATTATTATTATTATTATTATTATTATTATTATTATTATTATTATTATTATTATTTGTTGTTGTTGTTAAAGAGCAACAAAATGGGTTTCTTTATGAATATATAAACCTAGCTGTGTACTGTGTGTTATTTATTAATACGAATTCTTACTCATCGGTAATTGGACACGTCGTGCGTTAAAAAGGTCTGACGTGCTTTCATCGGGCATGCATGTGTTGCTCCGCCCATCAGGCGCAACCTCGCCCCCAAGCTCCAGGCTACAGCGAGGCCCCACTCCCTGGCACTGGAGCCGCCGTGCCCGTCTCGCCCATGCCTACAGGCAAAATGACAGAAATCGATCTGTTTTTACCGTGGCGCAGGTTTCGAAACCATTCAATAGCCTGCTACGTGTAAGTAATACCAATCAACTGAACGCTTTCATTAGCAGCTTATTATATATAAGCCACGCCTCTTCCTCTATCTCGTTATATTTCCTGTACCGCTGATGTTTTTAGGCCAAAAAGAATCAAAAACTGTACTTTTCTGCCACGCGGTCACGCCAGGACTGTGGACTATACTGAAAATGTACTGTTGGAAAAAAAGTTTTCACGCTCGCCGCTGCCACCATGCAGTTCCCGACTCGCCAGCTAGTATAGCAATATTGTTTCTCCTTTATGATCCCATTATTATCATCCTTACGCTCCTGAAATGGTGGAAAAGCTTCTGTTTATCTGCCAGAAGGTCTTCAATGTTATCCCTGAATGCAAGCTTTCATTCCAGCCGAATACGAAGCACACTCGCGAGTCGATATGAGACGAAGAAGAGACCGATCAAATAAGTGGAATCAGGCGTGGCGTCTTTACCGATTCGAATGAAGGCGTAAATAAGATCGAAGATTCGTGTTTTAGCCTGATTTTATATTCATATTACGTTTTCCTAACACGCTTGTGTGGTGTTTTTCCCCAGCTGATCAGCATAGTCATGGACGTTTTCACCGACGTGGACATTTTCAAGGACCTCCTGGACGCGGGCTTTAGGAGAAAAGTGGCGGTGTACATCATCATCGAGCAAGCGTTCATTCAGGACTTCCTGCAAATGTGTGATCGAGCGGGCATGCACAGCGGACACCTAAAGGTGCACACACACACACACACACACACACTTTCACGTCCACACCCTGACAGCCACACACTGGTTCCTTGGGTCACATGAAGCCTCCTGGCACTGTGTAAATGGTGCTGTGTGTGTGTGTGTGTGTGTGCCGGTCGTTCTTGCACCGTGAGAGTAACGGCAGTAAAACAGAGGCATCTGAAATAGTTACAAGAGCGAGAGCTTCAATGTCATAAATGTCAATTAACGTCCGTCGATCATGTCGTGATGACTGAGCGAGTTTACGACAGGCGGAAGTAGAAAAAAAATCATTTGTGTGTCTCTCATCGGAGCTTAATGCATAATATCCATGGGAACGAAAGTAAAAATGGCTTGCATAGCTATTCAGTCGTTGAGCTGGTGGTGCTAGCACCATGCTTCTGAGACTAATGAGCAAATATACAGTGGAAAAGGTGGTTCAAAGCTGTTCGGATTGCGCCGTATTTAATTTGGCGCTCAAGCTGATGAAAAGCAGCCTCACAGCACCATGCCTCCACCACCATCCTTCACAGTATGTAGCGAGGAAAACGCTGCAAGTTTAATAAGCGCGGTTTTTGTTCCCTGTCGCACGCAGTATCTGCGGGTTCGCTGCAACGGAGGCTCAGAGTTCCACACGCGCTCAGCTAAAAAGGTGCAAGGCTTACTGAACCAGAAGTTCATGTTCGTGGACGGAGATCGCGCCGTGTCTGGATCATACAGGTGGGTGTGTGTGTGTGTGTGTGTGTGTGTGTGTGTGTGTGCACAAATCCGGTGTACCGTTTGTAGATTTGTGGCTCAGGGCATAATTTTGCTTTCATGTCTCATAAAACTTGGCTATAGGCCTCAAGGATGTGGCTTGGGATGTATAGGAAGAAGCCCGCCGGCAATCGTTGAGCCATGCCCGCTTGAACAGGAAAGCGCCCTTGGCTGTTATTCAATAAATATCCTACAGGTGCATATTTACTGCACCCATTATACCTATTAGGACCGGATTTGTTTTACATACATACCGCAATTAAGGGACCGACGTTGAAAGTCTGAGATGTAATGATTACGTAGCAAATCGCATTCTTTTTCCGATTATCTGAAAATCTGTACTTTAAGTAATTAATAACCTGCTTTGGAGTCTTTAATTCTTCTTACACCACAGCAACTTTTCCATTCTTTATTAAAAAAAAAAACACCTTTTATTTTTATGTTTATGGTTACATTTAATGTCGTGGAACTACTGTCAAAGCCGTTGCTGTAGAAAACGCAATCTGACCAATCAGAACCGCTGCGGTATAAAGATGATCATATTCCTTCTTCTAAGACTCGATAAGTCCACCAAAAGCACCCGAGTGAACTCCCTTCTCATGCACTATTCAGATAGGATTAGTTTGAACTTATGACACGGTTCAAATGAGGTTGGGCGGAGCAGTTTCATACCAGAGTATCTAGCGCGGCTTGAATCGTTCTCGTCAGTAAAAGTTTATGAAGTGTGCAGTCCCACGCCTTCAAAGATTACGGTGTCTTTTATGTGCCATAAAAGGAGCTGTTAATTGACCCAAGGCAGTTCTGTGTGAATTGACATATATGTCAGTACGTTGTCTTGTTGTTTCTCATAAATCGATGCACTTAGGGCTTTACCTGTGCGGACAAAAGCCCTGCTATTAGTGTTATTAATAATCCCCTGCATTGCACAAGCTCTGCTTATACTGGCTTACAGTATGACTAATAAATATTGCATTAAATAGAAAAGATCCAGAAGCAGAAAAGCGGAATTATTATTACCCGCTATGACGCAAGTGATGTTTCGTGGACGTTTCATAAAGTTTCACTATAAATGGATAAAGTGTAACACTTTGTTCTTTCATACATAAGGTTGTAATCGTTGGTAAAATGGCTGTGGCGTAAGACTGAATAAAAGACTCCGGACCCCGAATCAGCACGTGTGGTCCATACACGCGGTTGTGAATGCACTGTTTTCTTTGTAACATGCTGTGTCTAGAGTTTTGAAGCCTCAATTTAAAAAGTCTGACAAATGCGTTTCAGTTTTACGTGGATGGCTGCCCGCTTGGACCGCAACCTCATCACCGTCCTCACCGGACAGGCAGTGGAGACCTTCGACAAGCAGTTCCGCGAGCTCTACTTGACGTCCCGATCGGTCAACCTCTCCAAAATCAGTCTGGCTGACCTGCCTGAGCCCGACCCGGTCCCTGTGCCTGTACCCGCCGCCGTCCCTTCAGCGGCCGTTGCCAGGAAACTCATCAACCCCAAATATGCCTTGGTGGAGACGGCAAGCCGAACTTCCTCAGACAAAGCCCCGAGTCCCAAGGATAGCTCGGATAATCCCTTACCCCGGCCGGTTAAGCGCCAGCGTGAGGTAATTGAAGTGCCCAAACACCCGGGGCTCATAGGATTACAAAAGGCAGAGCTCATGCAATACCTGCCCACATGGCCGGAACCGGACCCACCTAGTGATGTCATTGGCTTTATCAACATTCGGGACACGAGCAAGCCGCTGCAGCCACACTTGATGCGCTCGCAGTGGTTCGAAACATCACAGGCCATTCGTTTCAAGGACCCTTTTACCGCTCCACCAGAAGATCCACTGCCTGAAAAAGCCAGCCCACGTGTCAGAGCTGCGCACACCTCCAAAACAAACTCAGAAGACACCCACGTGGAACCGACGGATAAACCCGATGCCAAGGCTCCATCGGAGACCAAGTTACCAACTGCACCCCCAGACACTGTGAACCCTGGCAACTCCATTTCGCCTCCTGAGCCGACCCGGCCTCTTCAGGACACATCACAGACACATGGACGTCCTCCTGGACCTCCTGTGCCAAAGCCGCGCACCCTACAGCTGGTGATGACTGCAGGCGACGGGCCCGAAGACCTGCAAGTCAGCGTGATCAGGAGAAGCGAAATGAAACCTCATGAGACTGCCCGCTCGGAGGACTACGGGGACGCACCCAAGGCGCCTGATTCGGCGTCCGGCAATCAGGAATCGGATCGCAAAACTAAAGACAACGACACGGACACTAACAAGACTCCTGAATTGGCCAGTTCGACACAAGACGAGGACTCGACAGCATCAGACGAGTACTATGAGTGTACCGACCCAGACCACAGCAGGCTCGCTAATGGCGGACTGATTGGCTCAGGACGGCTCAGAGAGCACGGTTCTGTGAATATAATGGCACGATTCTCGCAATCCATGCTGGACCTGAGGCCAGATGAAAGCGCCGATATGGACCCCACAGACAGGAACTTGCTGAACGTGCACAGCAGATACACAGGAAAGGTAGTGGAAAGTGTGTGTGTGTGTGTGTGTGTGTGTGTGTGTGTGTAAAAGTGGAAAGTGATTTTTATCACATGAGGCGTGTTATCATTTTATAGCCTCTATAAACTGAGGTGTGTCCTGAGTATATGTGGGTAATACATGTGTGTGTGTGTGTGTGTGTGTGTGTTTGCTAGGAAATGTACCAGGGTGTGTCAGAGAACATTCCAGCAGGCCTAAACACGCTGTCAGAACTTTAAAACTGTTCAAAACGGACACATTGTAAACTTCTACCGAGAAATAAGGAGTAGAAAAATCAAGCTGTGATGTATAGTAAAGTAGTCTTTGCCTGGAATCAGTGCTTAAGTGCTGAGTCAGGAAATATCTTCTGTGTCTTAAAGTAGGGAATCCGTGTCAAAATCAGGGACGCCGATATCATACAGCGAAAATACGGCACATTGGCTAGCCCTTAGCAAACCTACATCATGATTCGTGCACCATGAGTTGTGGGAAAACCGGGTTTAATTAGACTTTTATCTAATATCTACCAAAATAAATGAACACTGGAAAGGTTCAAGATCTGGTACATGGATACAATGAGCTGCTTCCGATCTGTTTGTAATGATTATTTATTCTAGAAATAAATATATATAAATGTATAGAAATGTAACTGTGGTGAACAGAAACGCATGTCACTCGTCCAATCAAACGCTCTGTAGTACACATTAGTCCCACCCCACCCCCGTAAAACAGTCAGGGCAAGCGAAAAACTATTTAAACTTCTTGTATAAATGGTGACTTTCTGGGCACTTTAAGAAAAGCATTAAGCTAAAAACCCTTTCAGACAAGATCCAGGGTTTGATCAGTGTCTCCAGGGAGACGGGAGCGATCCGGATTGGGCTTTCTAAGGGAAGCGTTTTTAAATCTGAAGCTCCAGGAAGCAAGTGACATATTAGCAAGCATGCTACACAAGTTAACCGAAAGTGTCGAATCCAAATATGTACAAAAAAGGCTCTGCCTTTCATCAACACCTACATTCTGTGAAAATGACGAAAATTTTGGTTGGACATGTTCCAGAACAGCGTTCCAAAAGGCTTGTTCGTGCTCGTCGGGTCAGAGTAATGGGTTTCAAGATGATGACATGATTTACAATGCCAAGTAATCTAAGTACGGGTTTTTTTTTGTCTGTGTGTGTGTGTGTGTGTTTTTTGTACCAATTACTTAGGATATAATTAAAAAAAAAAAAAAAAAAATAGATATTATAGTAGCAATGTTTTTAATGTTACTTTGTTTTCCTACCTAAAGGAAGGAGCCCCCATTACATTTCTTAAAGAAACATTTACTCATTTAGCAGATGCTTTTATCCAAAGCGACTTACAAATGAGACACACTCACACACCAATGGTAGCAGAGCTGCATGCAAGGTGCTAGCTTGCCATCGGGGGCAACTTAGGGTTCAGTGTCTTGCCCAAGGACACTTCGGCATGGGATCACCCGGGCCGGGATTCCAACCACCAACCCTACGATTAGTGGATTAGTGGACAACCCGCTCTACCGACTGAGCCACAGCCGCCCTATATTCTAGTTGTAGTAGTATAATATTGATATATTTCATTACGAGAACGTTGATGGCTTTGTGTTTGTTGAAATATGGCATGTAGGTCATTATTTTATATTTTCCAAAGTATGTAAATTTCCATGGCGTAATAATTAGCAATGGAGTTGCAAGTTAAATGGAGCTATTCTGTGCCCTCTGGTGCTGTATATAATATGTGCGGCTGTGTCTCAGTCAGTAGAGCGGGTTGTCCACTAATCCACTAATCGTAGGGTTGGTGGTTGGAATCCCGGCCCGGGTGATCCCATGCCGAAGTGTCCTTGGGCAAGACACTGAACCCTAAGTTGCCCCCGATGGCAAGCTAGCACCTTGCATGCAGCTCTGCTACCATTGGTGTGTGAGTGTGTCTCATTTGTAAGTCGCTTTGGATAAAAGCGTCTGCTAAATGAATAAATGTAAATGTAATATGTAAATGTGTAATACCTGGGTAAAGCGACCTGCTGATCATGCCAGGAAGGATGATGAAGAACATTGGGAGCATTTTCAGGTAGCTGGCGAAGATCGACGCCCCTTTAGCATGGCTCAGGTTTTTTGCCGAAAGAGACCTCTGCACGATCACCTAAAGCGTCGCACGCAACATCATCAGAATTATTCCTATTGCACAGTTTTATTAGCGTTCATCGTGCACGTTGCACATAAAGTTTGAAACTTTGCATTGATTTAGCCAAGCAAATTGCAACAATTCAAATCATATGTAAACACATGGAACTGTTGTCACAATGGGAATTTTATCGCAGTGAAGTCTTCTGTAAAATAGCTGTATGTTGGGGTATTTGTGAAGCTTCGATCGCTTAAATAGAGCAAGCTAACTCGGCTAGTCAGCTAACACTAGCTGAATGATCTGAAGCAATATTTGGCGCATGAAAGATTCGAGCAAAATATTGTTGATCAGAAATTAACATTAGATCTTAAAACAAACAACAAAAAAGACGGCTCTGTAGCGTTCTCGGCTAGCTAGCTTTGCTAATTAGCTACAGAGTAAAAAAAATAAATAAAATAAAATCAACTTCAGCTATGCATCAAAATTCAACAGTAGACAAATTAATCATTTTAGTTCAGTTAATAAATAAAAAGAATGAAAGAAAATCTAGCAGCAAATATTAGTAATATAAGGAGAACTTAATCTGCATGTGAAAAAGAAGGATCATAAAATGTAACATTATTTATTAAACTTGGATGTTATGTAAAACATACTAGCATGTAGGTTTATGTGTGAAGTTATGGCTGCATTGATTGGTGAAGAGGTGCCAATATTTATGAATTAGCCGTAGCATTTTTTAGAATTCGATTTATTTATTTATTTTTCCGTTGCTTGGGGCGTATCCACCAACATACACTAGGGATTTTGTGGTCTAATCAATTCTTCTTTCCGCCTGCGAGGATTTTCTTGCTAGCAAAGTTGCCATTTTAACGTAGTAGCGGTTTTGCGAATGCGAAATGTTCCTCGCAGATAATTTACACCGCCTTTCTTGTTCCCTCGCAGGTATATCAGCCGATCGAAATCTCTTCCATACGAGAAGCCTACAACAGAGCGAAAGTCGTGATCGCCAAACCAGGAGTGTACCACCGCAGTCCGAAAAGTAGCGCCCGCGTGATCGGAGGGCACCGATACTGGCAGGGCAAACTGGCCACGACACAGCCCGATGCTGACCGTCTCAGCCGCTCGCCCTGCAGAAAGATCACGCCCGGAGGACTCAAAACCAGCCAATCGCCAACTCAGCGCCTCTCTCACACACACTCCCCTTCGCCAAAGAGGAACGACACGCAGACGCCATTAGGAATTCATATTTCTAAACTCTCCAGCCTCCGAAACCTAAAAGGCAGGGTACCAGTTACGGGTGACAAAAAGGCAGCACACGGGCACAAGGAGTGTTAACCGGAAATTCTTGGGGCTACGCAGAAACACTGTGTGCTAGCTAATTTACGTTAGCATATGACGACAACAAAATCGAACTGTTTGCGTACTTGAATGAAAAAGTTGTTGTTATGCCCCTGAGGTACTTCAGGACCAATCACGGTGGATTCTCCCCCATTATCTCCAGATCTCAGGAATCTTGTTTTTCAAAATGGCCGACGCAGATGAAAGGAACTCTTTAACGTGAGCCGTTCTCATTATGCACTCGCCCAAACAATTTGGCTTGTCCCATTTTTCTTCTGGAATGTGTTCTCTAATGTCGGTCTACGAGACGTTTGGAGAGAGACGCTCGGGGTCAGCGAGGGCTCGACGTGAATGCGGATTTACAGCTAAAAATCGTAGCAGAGGCACGTTACTATTACTAATTTAGTGCAGAGAGTACTGGACAATTTTGTCTCGCACGCCATGTTATGGGGATAGCTGTGAATTGAAATGGTGATGGATTTGGGATCGTGGTGGGTGAACAAGATGACATGTATGTTACAAACTAGGGTTTTTTTGTTTTTTTTTGCTTCATCCGTCATCATTGCGCAATACCATTTCAACGTAACTGTACTCGACCAGATTTTCTCTTTCGGAGGGGATCAGATTTGATAAATAAGGTGTTGATATTCATTAATGATACATGTTCATCTCAAAGCAAGAGACCTTTACCAGCTGAGGTAATGTATTTAAAGTTTAATAATGATGATGTAGAAGAATAAAAGAAACGTTTTCTTAAAATGTTCATTTCCTGGTATTTGTTACTGAATGTGACATATTAGGAATTCAGCGATACTCGTCCTCGTCCTCTCTGTTAAGCAATATGTAACTTGATATCTCGATGTTTCTTGAGATCCGACAATTAAAGTAGGGTTTGTTTTTTGTTCAGAAGCAGACATGTTTGTTTGTTTCTTTGTCTTGGATTTGGAGTGAGGTGGAAAGTTTTAGCTGTTTTTTCTTTTTTTTTTTTTTTTTTTAAAGTTTAGAGGATCTGTTATTATCTTGCCTCAGATCTAGAAGATTCTCTTTTCCATGGTTAAATCTAGCTGCCTAATGAAACGAAAATGAAATGATACAACTTACTAGCTAGCGTTAGTCAGCAATCTAACAACTCACACGGCTAACCCTGTTTACAAAGCGGTGCTGTTTTGTAAGCCAAGACGCCAATGTGCTGGTGTGTTGTTTTTGATTGCTGAAGAGAAACTAGTTCTACATATGCTTAATTTTTTGTGTGTGTTACATTATGTTGGTAATGGCTACCTGTAACATTACCTGTGCAAGTTGCTAGCTAGAATTAGTTAGTAATGTAGACACCTGATGCTATTATGGAAGCTGAGATGCTAGCGAGCATAGTAAAAGGTCAATGCATTATCGTGATGTGTGTGTGTGTGTGTGTGTGTGTGTGTGTGTGTGTGTATTTATTTACCTGATCAGTACACCAGTACCAGGTAGCGAGGATGGTTAATCCGAGCGTCATTCCCGGCCAGGGCAGGTCTCCATGCACTGGATCTCGGAAGAGGTGCATGGCATCCGACCGCGGAAGGTGGCATGTCGTGTTCGGGATTATCTTCGATGGCACGGCCTGGAGGTACACACTCTCCAGATTGCCATAACCACCAATCTTGTTGAATGCTATATCAAGTACACTCATGTTAGAGCAGTACAAACATATAAACGTGTATATATATATATATATATATATATATATATATGTGTTACAACCCAATGTCTTGGGATATCCCGGTGTTCTAATAACTTCATACACAAAAACATAAAAAGAGGATAGCGTGCTGCGCATGATTATATTCAAATGGAGGCAGTGGTGGCTCAGTGGTTCAGGGCTCTGGGTTATTGATCAGAAGGTCAGGAGTTCAAGCCCCCGAACTGCCAAGCTCCCACTGTTGGGCCTTTGAGTAAGGCTCGTAAGCCTGAATTGCTCAGTTGTAAAAATGAAATAAATGTCAGTCGCTCTGGATAAGGGCGTCTGCCAAATGCCATAAATGAAAATGGTAAAAGTTTCCGTTGCACCCAGTTCCCATCAGAAGTTATGTAATAATCGAACTTGTGCAGTTGACCTTTGTGCAAATGAAATGACGCCTGATCTCAATGTGAAGAAACCAGTGGTTTTTTTTAGAGAACATATGTAAACAAACCAAAGTGCTATCAAAGTATGTTCTATCAAACTATCAATCATGGAAAAAGCAGAAATGGAAAGAATACAGTGCAAGCCGTCCTCTAAAAGTCAGCCACCGGGTAAAGAGAAGCAGAAACGAGGCCATGGATAACTCTGAAATAACTTGAGAGCAGCCATATGAAATTCTGCAAACATGTGGACAAAGGTTCTCTGGTCTGATTAGACCAAAACTGAACTTTTTGGGCTTGACACAAGGCGCCAAGTTTGGTGGAAACCCAACAATCGTCCTCAAAACATCGCCCCCTGCTGTGAAGCATGGTGGTGGTAGCGTTATGCTGCGGGGATGCTTTGAAGATTTTCCAGTCTGCAGGAGACTTGAGACTGGAGCGTGAGCAATTTTGCCAAGATCCATGTGTACAAAGCTGAAAGAGATAGTCCAGAAGAGCAGTGACCACAGCTATGGGTGGTTCTACCAAGTATACACCCCAGAGAAGATGATACTTTTTGCAACTGACCATTTTTTGTTTCATTAGTTTAAAGTATTGCACTGTCGAACGTTAGACATGTGTCCATCAAATGCAAAATGAAAGCCGATTTCAGTTCCAGGCTGTGCTTTGTATAAAAGGCATTAAGGAAAAGTTCAAGGAGGGCGTGAATATTTCTGCAAGCTACTGTAAGATGTCTGCACTAAGCTCCTAAGCAGACAGGATGTCCCAAGTTGAGCCGTCACACCTGACTCAACTTCTCAAATCTTACTAAATATCTTAATCACTAGTATTAGACGTTGTTTTTGGGGACGTGTAATAGAGCTCTGGGAGCAGACAGGGTTGGGCACCATTTCATGAAAAAAAACGTTTAAGATTCATTGTCCTGATGTTTCAGAGGATTCATGAAATAAATTTGTATTGCAAACAAAAAAAAAAAACTCCAGCTTTTATAACCTTTAGACTGTATAAGTGCTTCACATAATGCAGTCTGGGAAGCGAGAGGTTCACTGGGAGTTGTGTGTGAAGGATGGGATGTCGGACGTTTACTTGGCACAGTGCGAGAGGGGGTGTACGGCATGAAAAGGCAACGCTTCATTTCTCCTCTATAATTATTTTTTTCTCTCGGGGAAACAGGCCGTCGTTTTTGTAATGTTGCCGCTAGGATCACATGACAAGCTTTGACGGGATTAATGACTGTTTGAACAACTGATTGTAGAACACTGAACGTGTTTGCGTACACGCTATCAGTCTTCATCAAAAAGTCATGCAATGAGTACGGAATAAATATTCATGAGCGTGCCATCATGGTGAAATCAGCGGATGGAGTGGTGGGATTGCCAAATCGCACCGTTTTCCCGTAGCAGCACTTCCTGCAGTGTGTTTATTCATTTACCAACAATTGATTGTATTTATTAAAGAAATTCCCGTATTTTATTGTGTTAACAAAGATAAAAGACAGCGGCCTTTACTCTTTGCAGTTTCTCGGTAACTTCGTAGACGTTCCCCAACAATTTAATGTTGTATCAATATACGGATTAAAAAAAAAATGCATTGTTATTTATTATTATGATTGTGAATTGTAAGCAGAGTGAAGTTGCTGTGGTATAAGAGGAGTAAAACACTTATGGAGCAATCGCTTGCACGGGTATAGAGTGCATCCGGAAAGTATTCACAGCGCTTCACTTTCCCCACATTGTGTTATGATTCCAAAATGGATTCAATTCATTATTTTCCTCAGAATTCTACAAACAATACCCCATAATGACAACATGAAAGAAGTTTGTTTGCAATCTTTGCAAATTTATTAAAAATAAAAAACAAAAAAGCACATATACATAAGTATTCACACCCTTTGCTCAATACTTTGTTGAAGCACCTTTGGCACTGATTACTGCCTCGAGTCGTTTTGAGAATGATGCTACAAGCTTGGCACAGCTATTTTTGGGCTGTTTCTCCCATTCTTCTTTGCAGGACCTCTCAAGCTCCATCAGGTTGGATGGGGAGCGTCGGTGCACAGCCATTTTCAGATCTCTCCAGAGATGTTCAATCGGGTTCAAGTCTGGGCTCTTGCTGGGACACTCAAGGACATTCACAGAGTCGTCCTGTAGCCACTCTTTCATTATCTTGGCTGTGTGCTTAGGGTCGTTGTCCTGTTGGAAGATGAACCTTCACACCAGTCTGAGGTCCAGAGCGTTCTGGAGCAGGTTTTCATCAAGGATGTCTCTGTACATTGCTGCATTCATCTTTCCCTCGATCCTGACTAGTCTCCCAGTTCCTGCTGCTGAAAAACATCCCCACAGCATGATGCTGCCACCACCATGCTTCACTGTGGTGATGGTATTGACCAGGTGATGAGTGGTGCCTGGTTTCTTCCAGACATGACGCTTGACATTGAGGTTAAAGAGTTGAATCTTTGTTCAATCTTTGGTCTGAGAGTCCTTCAGGTGCCTTTTGGCAAACTCCAGGCGGGTGGTCATGTGCCTTTTACTGAGGAGTGGCTTCCATCTGGCCACTCTACCATTCAGGCTTGATTGGTGGAGTGCTGCAGAGATGGTTGTTATTCTGGAAGGTTCTCCACTCTCCACAGAGACATGCTGGAGCTCTGTCAGAGTGACAATCGGGTTTTTGGTCCCCTACCTGACTAAGGCCCTTCTCCCCTGATCGCTCAGTTTGGCCGGGTGAACAGCTCTAGGAAGAGACCTGGTGGTTCTAAACTTCATCCATTTATGGATGATGGAGGCCACTGTGCTCATCAGGACCTTCAATGCTGCAGAAATGGTTCTGTACCCTTCCTCAGAGCTGTGCCTCAATACAATCCTGTCTCTGAGCTCTACAATGAATTCCTTGTTCTTCATGGCTTGGTTTGTGCTCTGACATGCATTGTTAACTGTGGGACCTTATATAGACCGGTGTGTGCCTTTCCAAATCATGTCCAATCATCTGAATTTACCACAGGTGGACTCCAATCAAGCTGTAGAATCATCTCAAGGATGATCAGTGGAAACAAGATGCACCTGAGCTCAATTTTGAGTGTCATGGCAAAGGATGTGAAAACTTATGTGCATGTGCTTTTTATGTTTTTTATTTTGAATAAATTTGCAAATATTTCAAACAAACTTATCTCATGTTGTCGTTATGGGTTATTGTTTCTAGAATTAAGGCTGTAACATAACAACATGTGGGGAAAGTGAAGCGCTGTGAATACTGTGCACTGTACATACTTTTGCACGTCTATATTGAGTAGCTCTTGATCACTGTGTGATCGTCCTATGCAATTCCAATCTCCGATATCGGCCTAAATGATATTTTTTTAAGGAATGTTGCACCCACGCTTAAAATCCATGACGGGAAATAAATCCAGATATCAAAATGATTATAATCTAAAAACGCGAGGGTGAAGCCTAAGAACCCGCAGGCCTACTAGGAAAACATTACTAAGACAGTAACGTGATGAAGGTGACATGACGGTGCACACAATCCGAGACTTTTGAAGAGCTGCCCTGACTTGCCCCAAACAAGAATGCGATTTATGTGAAAACATAAGCTGATAGTCATCCAACAGATAAATCACAGAAACCACACCACAACACGAACAAGGCTAAGGATGGTGTGTTATCATTATATGATATGATATGAGGTTGCATAAATATTCAAATACATGCTAAACTATGATAAATGCTTAAATAATACGATGAAGGAAACGATGAAGTTTCAGCAGTGCGCTGGGTTTTTATTTCAACAGTTATGATTTAAGGATTCTATTTGTGTTAAGAAAGTAGCTAATGCATACTTAAAAAGATGTCGGATGATGTCAGGTAATTTGCATATTCATAGTTTATGTCATGACCATTTGCATTTCAAAACATGGTACTTGAAGCCGAGTTTTATTTGAATAGACAATAATAGAGTGTGACTTAGAAACAGTGGTGTTGGGTGACTGGTCATCGGGAAAATGGTGATCGTGATTGGACGTTGGGAATAATGGTGAATGGTTGTTGGGAACAATGGTGAATGGTCGTCAGGAACAATGGTGATTGGACGGCGGGAACAACGGTAAATGGCTGTCGGGAACAATGGTGTTTGTACATCGGGAACAATGGTGAATGGTCGTCGGGAACAATGGTGATTGTACGTCGGGTACAACGGTGATTGGACATCGGGAACAACGGTGATTGGACGTCGGGAACAACGGTAATTGGACGTCGGGAACAACGGTGATTGGACGTCGGGAACAACGGTAAATGGCTGTCGGGAACAATGGTGATTGTACGTCGGGAACAATGGTGAATAGTTATTGGGAACAATGGTGAATGATCGTCAGGAACAATGGTGATCGGTGATTGGACGTCGGGAACAATGGTGAATAGTTATTGGGAACAATGGTGAATGGTCGTTGGGAACAATGGTGAATAGTTATTGGGAACAATGGTGAATGGTCGTCAGGAACAATGGTGATCGGTGATTAGACGTCGGGAACAATGGTGAATAGTTATTGGGAACAATGGTGAATGGTCGTTGGGAACAATGGTGATCGGTGATTGGACGTCGGGAACAATGGTGAATGGTTGTTGGGAACAATGGTGATCGGTGATTGGACGTCGGGAACAATGGTTTCTAGGTTTGTCGCTAGGGTCATTTATTTATTTATAAAGTTACTAAAGTCACCAAATCTAGCAAGAAAATAACTAAGTCAGCAATCCTTCTTGTACATTATCTGGAATATCTCGAAGAACCAAACTATCAAACATCTCGCTGAAGAAAAACTTTCCTCTGAGGAGTTTCGATTCCCTGCAGAGAAAACTGACAGGCAAAGGCGTGTTTGGAATTTACAGCAGTTAACGGGAAGTGTTGCCACAAAACCCCCAGAGGGATTCAAAATTGCTAAGAACAGAGTCAGGATTTCCGCTAACCTCCGTTGACCTGTATCTTTATGTATTTAAATATTAAAATCAGAACGAAGGCAAACATAATCGGACGTGTACTCTGTTGCGTTGCACTCTTTACGTCGTCTGGAAGAAAAGCGAGAGAAAGCAACGTGGTTCCTGAAGCGTGTTACTGAGCAAGACAAATGACAATAACAGTTTTGCTTAATGGTGCAAGTGAAAGCTAAATAGCGCAGATCTTAAGCGCTTTCCTGACATGGGTCTCTCCTCCCATTTCACTTCGTTTCATTATCAAGAACATTTCCTGTGCATGCTGGTGGAGCTAATCGCGAGGATCTTATCAAAGCACAGTAGAAAAACATGTCTTAAAGCAGTAAAATAGTTCCCAGCTGAAACACTTGTCTTTTTTATGACTCTTACAGCTTTAAAGATGTCTATTTAAGGGATGTTAACGTTGGGATATCATGATTTCACCGGATGAATGTGCAAACAGGAATTTACATCCTTTTTCAGACACACACACACACACACACACACACACACACAACCATGTGATCACGCCATCACATGATGTTTTCCTTCTCTGTTTGCTTTTTTATGCCTTGAGACTGAAGGAGACTGGAGTACGGAATAAAACGGTAAACAAGTACAAGGTGGAGTTCCAACCTGAAGTTGTACAAAGCAGTTTCCCGTCTATTATAATTTATTACTAATTAAAGAACGCCACATCGTACTGGTGTAAATTGACCAGGATGCGCCGTCTGCACTGACACGTTTGTGAGCAAACCCCCAGTCCTGTAGTGCTGTTACAAAGCGCTGCCACTGGAGACTCCTTCCATAAAATCGAAAAACGAAATAAACATTTTCCTTGCAGAACAGGTTACGACAAACCCCACCCACTCGGTATGGATTCCTTTACTCAACGTTATTTCCATCGAGCTTTCTCGTCCTGAAATTTCCACACACAGGACACGTTCGTTCTGACTTGACTTCAGTGCTTGGACCCCTAAATATAAAAACTTCATCAAGTGTAGAAAATTCTACCAATCATAGACCCTCATCTGGTGAAAAACTACGCTACGTACAAACACTAACGTTTATATCAACAACACTTGCTAGTTAGCTAAGCTGGGGTATATAGCTATCTAGCTAGCTCATATTCATCCATGCCATGCAAGTTTACAGCTACATAGTTAGCTATCTAGCAAATATTCTCATTACGCATTTAGATATATTCAACGAACATTAATGTTTAATATAGAACGTTCACACTGTAAAACATAACATCAAAAGATCTAGCTAGCTAGTCTAGCTCACTCAGGTAGTCTAGCTCACTCAGCTAGTCTAGCTCACTCAGCTAGTCTAGCTCACTCAGCTAGTCTAGCTCACTCAGGTAGTCTAGCTCACTCAGCTAGTCTAACTCACTCAGGTAGTCTAGCTCACGCAGCTAGTCTAGCTCACTCAGCTAGTCTAGCTCACTCAACTAGTCTAGCTCACTCAGGTAGTCTAGCTCACTCAGCTAGTCTAGCTCACGCAGCTAGTCTAGCTCACTCAGGTAGTCTAGCTCACGCAGCTAGTCTAGCTCACTCAGGTAGTCTAGCTCACTCAGTTAGTCTAGCTCACTCAGGTAGTCTAGCTCACGCAGCTAGTCTAGCTCACTCAGGTAGTCTAGCTCACTCAGGTAGTCTAGCAGCTTAGTTGTATGTATGTTTCTGAAGCTGGAAATGCCAACTTTTCCACTGGCATTTCCTGTAAAATGTTTAAAAACAGAAGGGCCAGGGCAGTTTGTTCGTCTCCACGGTCGCAGACACCTTGACTTTCAGCAAACTTTCTTTTAAAATGTCAAATTTGCACTTCTTTTACAGTAACTGCCATATAGAAAATCATTTTCTGGGGTTAAAGGCATTCTTTTTATTATTGCTGTTGTTGTTGTTGTTTTATTGCATATTTCTATAAAAGTAAAAGTACTATGATGGAATGATAGCTTTGTAGGAATATAATTGACTGACCTGTTATGGTGAGGATGACCGCGCCGATGATCATGATGAAGGTCTGGAGTGTGTCGGTGTATATCACAGCAGCTAAACCACCTAGTCAGAGACATTTTTCTGAATAGTTTTATCTTTAAAACAGATATTACAGATCACGTTCACGACTATAACGCCTTTTCCGACGACCGAGCATGTGTGGGTTGTTGGGTCGGTTGTACGGTTGCGCTCCCGAAGTGGCGTACCGTATTTCTTGCAACGACTTGAGTGTTTCAAGACATGAATGTCAAACGGATCCAAGTTTAATCCGGTGACAGTTGAATGAAAGAGTACACATTCACCGCATGTAACTTGCCCTGCATTCCAGTACTATTGTTAACACGTCCTTGTTGACTTTTTATTGATACCGTGGATTAGCAGGAAGAGAGAGTGTGTTACTCATTTCCTTTGAGTCATACGGTACATCGGCACACGAGTTAGCTAGCTAACGAGCCGGGTTGCTAAATACCCGGGCTAGTTCCCTACTGTGTTCTAAAGCAAATCTACTATATGTAAAAATCCAAAGAACGTTGTAAGGATAATTGGAAAATTATATCACATGTTGTGGACGACGTCTTACGGAATTAACTACCAAACGTACAGATCTCGTGGATATGAGGAACGTGATTGGGTAAAAATAAACACTACCTTTGGGAGTATTTGTGGAAAGGTCCACAGCGATTTCAAATATCTCAATGTGACATTTCAGCCACTCACGTCATAATAGATCAGAAACGGGAAAACAAACAAAATCCCAATATTGAGAACTGACTAACTAGCTAAAGACGAAGTCCATTATGACTCGTTGTGTAGAGGCTACGCTTTAAATGCTTTATTTTATTACACATACTCTTAGTGTTTCTACAAGTCTCTTATTGTTTTGATTCGTTATTATTTTCTGCCACTCCTGATTCGTCAGCATGCTAGCACAAATCAGCACATGCTAAATCACGCCAATTATCTCTTTCTTTTCAAACGGTATAGCCTTGCACTGAACGATGCCTGCGTCTTATCTGGCTGATGGTCAAAACAATAAGTACGGAACAAGTTCAAATGTCAGGAAGGGAAGAAAGAAATGAATCAAGCAATTAAGAAGTGCTCAGTAATTATTAGAAATAAATAAAAATATACCAACAAAAGTAAGTAGTGAACGTATGCAAGTGAGTAAATCAGTACAAAGCAAATACGTTAATAAGTAAAAGTAACACTGTAAGCAAGTCAAAGTTTAAAGTAAATAAGTAAGCTGGTAAGTTAAACGAATGAAGTAAAGTTAGTGATTAAGTAAATGTCAGAAGTTAAAGTTCTAAGTAAGTAACAATTAAGTTAAGAAAGTGAAATTCTATAGGTAACTAAGTAAGAAGTTTGTTATTCAAGCAAGTAAAAGTTTATAGGCGAGTAAGTGAGTAAACATAAGTAAGATAAGTAAGTAAGTAAAAATTAACGTAAGGAAGACTTCGTTTTTAAAGAAAGGTTAAGTGAGAATGAAGTAAATAAGCACGTAAAGTATATAGATCATTAAGTAATGTTCACGGGTAAGTAATTCTGTATAAGTAAGTAAAGAACGTCTATAAGTAAGTCTTAAGTTAAGCAAGTAAAAGTCTATAAGTAAGTTAAACGTAAGTAAGTAAGTAAAGAAAGTCTATAGGAAAGTAAGTAAAGTCTATAAAGTAAGTAAGACATCAGTAACATAAGTAGGTAAAAATAAAAGTAAGACTTTTTTAAAAGGTTTTTCAAAGAAAGGTTAATTAAGAATTAAGTAAATAAGGAAGTAAAGTCTATAGATAATTAAGTTTTACTTACTTTTATCTTGTTTTACTTATGTATTACTTCTTACCTACTTTTAAATAATTACTTACCTGTAGACTTTACTTATGATTATTTACTTATTTACCTCTTACTTACTTATCTACTTACTTACCCACAGACATTTATTTACTTAATTCTTACTTAAGGTTTCTTTACTTAACTAAGTCTTACTTTTATTTTTACCAACTTACTTACATCTTCATTATTTTAATTATGTTATCTTACTTACTTATAGACTTTCTTTACTTAATTACTTATAGACTTTTAACTTACTTATAGACTTTTAACTTATAGACTTTCGTTACTTAATTACTTATAGCTTACTTATAGACTTTTAACTTACTTATAGACTTTCGTTACTTAATAACTTATAGACTTTTACGTGCTTACCTTAAGGCTTACTTAAAGACTTTATTTATTTAATTACTTACTTTTACAGAATTACTTACCTATAAACATTACTTTTATAAAGAAAAGTTAAAATTAAGCCAAACAATCGATTGAAGTAAAGAAAATAAGTACATAAGTCAGAATTTATTCAAACATTCAGAGTCAGTAAATAAACGGAAAAGTAAGTAAGGAGTAATTATGTAGGTTAAAAAATAACTAAGAAGTTAAGTAAGTTAGTTAATAAGGAAATAAGCAGTTTATTGAAGCTGCTGTGTGTAAAACATAAGTTTTGGCACCTCTCACCTGCAATAGTGTAAAATGCTGTGACCACCAGCATGAGGACGGTGGAGAGGTAAATATTCCAACCCAAACACACCTGAATAAACAGGGCCCCAGAATACAGGTCTGTCTGTACACACACACACACACACACACAGACACACACACACACACACACACACACACACACACACACACACACTAGATATCATATGTGTAATTTACATTGTCTGTATGTGTGCAGGTATGAAGCCAGATATGTCGTGTGTGTGTGTGTGTGTGTGTGCGTGTGCGTGTATGTGCGTGTGTGTATAGGGACACTCACTGAGATTTTGGTAAACACGGATAACATCAGACTGAGAGCTGACATGTACATGCGAATTCTCTCTCCACCAAACCGCCGACCCAGATACTCGGGCATTGTGACAATCTGAGAGTGTGTGAAAGAGTGTGTGTGTGAGAAAGAGAGGGTGTGTGTGTGTGTGTGTGTGTGTGAGTGTGTGAGAGTGAAAGTGAGGGAGAGAATGAGTGAACAACTTCAGTGTTTCAATTGAAGCATTTCTACCTGCAGGCCCAGTTAATAACATATTAAAACAGTTTTTGTGTGTGAGTCTGTGTGTGTGTGTGTGTGTGTGTGTGTGTGTGTGTGTGTGTGTGTGTGTGTGTGTGTGTGTGGGGTAGAGCTTCAGACATACCCCAGAGGACACATACACTGGGACAAAGATCCAAGCCAGGGCCAACAGTACATAGGTTGCCTAGAAAGAAAATCGTGCGTGAGTGCTTTAATAATCAAACCGGCCTCTGTCGCCCCCTGGTGTTCACAAAAATAACTGCACCCTATAGGTTTGCAGGTTAACACACTATGGTCATTGCTGTTCTCAGAAAATAAACCAATAACAGGGTGGTGTAATGACGCAAAGTTGCTGTTACCACCCAGACGTTGATTTTTTTCCCCAAGAACATCATATCCTGAAGTGTTTTATTCATCTAAATACAATGATTAATAAATGACAAGCACACGGCGTGATCTGAACTGACGATGAGACTCACGTTCCATTCGAACCCGGCCACAGCAATGCCTCCTGCTGCCCCGGTGCCAGCCAAACCGATAAACAGTCCCGATCCTTCACTACTGGCAAACAGAGACGCTCCGATCTACACAACACACACACACACACACACACACCATTACAATGTTTACGAATGAAAGAACTACATGTCGTAACTTGGTTATTAAAGATGTTTTCGAAGGTAGGCGTAACATTCTGTTGTCAAAATAAATCTTTAATATTTTCAACAAAGTAGAACATCCCATAATGAAAAGCGTTGACGTTAATAAAGCGTAAACACACCATACAACGCCTTTAATGAGGTTTTTTTTTTGTATAACTGTTAGTATTTGTAGCTAGAATATTAACTGCGTACGCGTGAACGTATGAAATGTCGTTAGCTGTGTATTAAAAATCTAATTATTGCTTGAAAAATCAGCGTTGAAATGCGACTTTCTTTATTTTTTTAAGATCACAAACGTTAGTGGCGTTTAATAGCAAACAAAAATAAATAAATAAATAAATAGATAAAGTTTTGTGTAAAGAAATAAAATAAATGAAATTATGGGTCTCTCTTACCGGCCACCAGGCCATGTCTCTGCCAGCCAGGAAGTAGCCACTAAGAGTGTTTCTGCTTACTCTGCAAGATGACTAACACACACACACACACACACACACACACACACACACACACACACACACACACGGCGATCGGACGTTCTCACCCATATTCCGACAGCAACGTTGAGCAGGAAATATGCGCCGATCACGATGATATCGGAAATGCTGAATGACTGCGAGAGAGCGAAGAACTTCGTGGTGGCGTTTGACGCCATGATGACCCGTCCACACGCTCGACGACACGCACGTGAAATGGAGGGAAAGCGGGGAAAAAGAAGAAGAAAAAAAAATGGAAGGAGAGAGGGAGGGATACGGCTGAATTGATGATTAAACACATCAGTCTAATGAGGCGACTCTGTGCTCACATACGAGACAGAGAGACAGGCAGAGAGGCCGTGGTGCTTTTGTTGGATTTGGGAATTTAGGCTTGGATTTGGTCACACACACACACACACACACACACACACACACACACACACACACACCAGGTGTGTTCCCCCAACACCTAATGTGGCTGACGAAGTCAAAATAACACCTCTAGACACTGTTAACAAGGTCAATGATTGACTCAGTCTCTGGTGCTTACCCATTACACTCACACACACACACACACACACACACACACACACACACACACACACACACACACACACACCATTAGCATTAATCTTACAAAAGACACACACAAACACAAATCATCTATTCGTTCTAGGACACAGGACACGTTCGAGTTAATTGGAACGTATATGACACCGAAATTCGATTCGTAAATCCATTTTCCAATCGTAAACCGGATTCAGGAATCTGCTGCGCGTGCCCTGAGACGGAACCGACAGTGCAGCTGATTGTGTTATGAAAATCGTATAGATTTGGGGCGGCTGTGGCTCAGTCGGTAGAGCGGGTTGTCCACTAATCCACTAATCGTAGGGTTGGTGG
>JAFFST010029154.1:15751-47949 GCA_022414735.1 Noturus placidus
TTTTCCTTGCCATTGTCGCCACTCAGTGTCTTGCTCAGTTGGGATAATTTCTCACTTTTACTGTGTTTTTTCTCCTGTAAAGCTGCTTTGAGACAATGCCTGTTGTAAAATGCGCTATACAAATAAAATTGAATTGAATTGAATTGAAATTGAAAGTTTGTATTTACATTTATTTACATTTTACACAGCATCCCAACTTTTTTGGAATTGGGGTTGTAGTAAGAAGTAAAATTCTCTGGTTTAATTAAATACAGAAAAGCATATAAATAAACTGATTGATAACACTATTACAAATGTATCCCAAATGACAGTAATTACACTCTGTCCTTTCTACAGTACTGCTGTGGTGACACTGATTAACAAACCAGTAGGCAGAGACTCCTGTGGTTCTTGCTGATGGTTGTGTTATTGCTACCAGAAATACAAATCATTCATAAAAATTAATTAGATGGAACAAATGACACATGAGCTTTATTAGTAAGTCTTGCTTATTGTTCAAATGACAGCTGTATTATGAAGCATGTGCACATTATGTATCTTAGAGGAGGTGTTTGTTAAGTTTAATGGTGGTGCCTGGTTCTCATTTCAGAAAATTGTATGCAAATTATTATAGTTTATAAGGTGGTGAATTTAGTATTTTGCTTTATATCCTTAATTTAATTGATAACTCACTGAAGATGACAGCTTATACAAATGAGTAGATGTGGGTGTATTCTCATGTGAGGCTCGGTCAGGACTGCAGCCATTTTAATTCCTATTTGTTTCAGGGACATTTTTTTTTTTTTGCCTTAATCTAATGGTCTTTACTGGTTAAGAACTTTCCACCATTTTGCCTAAAAAAAGAAAACCCTCACAGGTACTTCATAGGTTAAAAAAGTGTGTTAGTATACATGTATCAACCTGGTATTTTTAATGGGGCTAAAATAAGAGGAATCATTCAGGACCGGATTCACAATGCCATCCCCAGTTATTCTTAAAATCTGGCTTGTTTTCCTTGATGAGCCATCTGTCTTTGAAACGGCTTTAACTCGGCTGTAGGAAACACATAAAGGAGTGCCTGAAGGATATCGCTGTTATTGGAGTTTGGATATGTGTCCAGAGCACTATTACATTTACTACATTGGTGCATGAATATTTCTCTTTGAAACGCTCAGTATTGGAAGTTAAGCCATTTCATGGACCTGCGTGGGGCTTTCTTGTGACTCACCTTCTTTTGCTTTGAATGGTCTCAAATTCCCTAAAACAGTTTATGCCCAAGTGTCTTCAATGGATAATCTCACCTGCATACTATAGACTTGCTACTGTAATCATAAAGACTGTCCTGTGCTCATCCCAGGCCTCTACTCTTATTCACTGTATACTTAACATCCTTACAAAAGATTTGCCCCTCTTTTCCACAGTAACCATACTGATTTAAAAACCCACTCTCCAGTGTCACTCAGATGAGGATGAGTTCCTCATAAATTTGCTGCAGAGGCTATTGAGGCAACTTTTGAACACATGGAATACTCCTATGTAGTCCATGTAGTATTCTGAGATGAAATATAGAATATAGACAAGGCCATGAAGGATTTGAACCCTAAAAATTCCAGATAATTGACTACAGGATAGGCAAAACATTTGGAACAGTACATTTCACATAACATAAAGTCAGCTTGGGATGAAATGACCTGTGTGTGCTTACGCAGCAGACAATGATGTATCAGTGAAAATTAATAGAGCTAGCTCGAGAAAAGCCTCTCTGTTTTACCGCATTTTGAGGAGTTACTCATGAGGTTAGGTTTTAGAACAGCCCAAGGTTACTGTTCTCAGGCAGCTTCTTATTAACGAGAGAGATGTTGATCAAGAGATGAATAGAAGATTATGCACAGCTGATGCATCTCCACTGGAGTCAAGATATAAAGACAGGTCAGTCTTGTCTCATTTGTTTAATGGGGTTCTTTATGTCTGCTTTTAGGGCTTGTATGAAAATCTGATTATGTTTTAGCTCAAATTTATGCAGAAATATAGAAAATTCTAATTTAACTATTGTAGTATTAATCAAATTATTAGTGAGCATTTAGTGAGGTGAGATAGAAATTCTTATTCAAGGTACCTATTGAGCTATAACATAGAATGAAATGAGTAGCTTGTTATTTTTCCTCTAAGAAATCTACAAATAAGGAAATACATATTTTAAGTTGTTATATACACCGCTAAGCATGAAATGTTTTTCTGTATTAAATAATCGAATCCTAGATCTACAGTTCATGTGCATCTCAAAACATTTTAATATTGTTGAAAAGTAAAAGTCTTTGCATAATTTAATTTAAAAAGTGGAACTGTCATATATTCTAGATTCATTGCACATAAAATGAAATGTTTCAAGCTATTTTTTTTTTGTTTTAATCTTGATTTCCTTTTCCAGCAGGACTTGGCACCTGCCCTCAGTGCTATAACTATAATGACCATGGGGTTAATGAGCTTGATTGGACAGCCAACTCGCCTGGTCCGAACCACATAGAGAACCTATGAGAGACACTAGACCCAACAATACAGACAAACTGAAGGCTGCTATCAAAGCAACCTGGGCTTCCAGAACACCTCCGCAGTGCCACAGACTGATTGTCTCCATGCCACACCACATTGGTGCAGTAATTCATGCAGGATTAAAAAAAAAGGATTAAAAAAGAAAATCGATTAAATCCCAGACTGAGTAAATGGCACCCTTATATAGCGCTTTTATCCAAAGTACTTTACACTGTGTCTCCCTCACCCATTCACACACACTCACACACCAATGGTAGCAGAGCTGCCATGCAAGGCACTAACTTGCCACCGGGGGCAACTTAGGGTTTAGTGTCTTGCGCAAGGACACTTCGGCATGTGGAGTCATGTGGGCCTGGAATCGAACCGCCAACCCCAAAATTGGTATTAGCAGACACTTAATCATCAGGAATCATAATTGGAAAGGGAAAATGATACAAGTAGAAGAAAAAGAAGAAGAATGTTAAACTAACAATAAGCACTCTATGATTTTTAGGACTTGAAATCATTACACTGATGTATCCAGTTGAAATCATTACACTGAATGAATGCAGTTCAAGGAACTTTGGCCTATGTGTCTCACTTGTCTGCTTCTATAAATCTATTGAAATACTAAATATTAAAAATACTAAATGGCGCACTTATATAGCGCTTTTATCCAAAGCGCTTTACACTGTGTATCATTCACCCATTCACACACACACACACACTCACATACCAATGGTAGCAGAGCTGCCATGCAAGGTGCTAGCTTGCCATCAAGAGCAACTTGGGGTTCAGTGACTTGCCCATTGACATTTTGGTATGTGGAGTCACATGGGCCGGGAATGGGCCACCACAACATTTTTTTTCTCTTTGACTCCATCTTTCTCTTCCACATGGGTTAGCCACTAAGAACAGATTTGCCAAGACTGAGTCTGAGTGCCAACACGTCTGGTGATGATGCAGTTCCTATCACATGATTTACTCAAAACTTCATGGAAGTCTTTGCGTAGAATCACGGAAAAGGGGAGAACAAAGCAGGGTGTTCATCGTCTCGAGATTGGAGGGTAGGGTGAGAAGTCACGACCCTCCATCTGCTCATGTGACGTTACGGATGACGAATGCCTAAGCACTTGAACACAGCAAGATGCCTGGGCATTGTGCCATGAGGCTGTTTGACTGATGCCGATTTCACTGTGCTGGCCTAATTTCTCAGCAAATGGGTGTGTTCAATTATAATGTAAAAATCCACTTCTATAAATAAACAAACTGGTGAGAAGCGCTATCTTAGATCTTAGATCTTGGGAACCACTGCTTGGATCATCTTTTTCCTTCAATCTTCTATACTTGCCACTCTAAAATGATGGCTGCATTAGCAAATGTTAGATGATGAATAGAAAGACAAATAGCTCTTATTTATTCAGCAATCAAAGATGATACGCATAAGAAAGATATTAGCATCCTGAACACCGAGTGTATGGATGTATTGAATATTTATTAGCAGCTGGGCTTGACTTAATCTGAAGATGGTCACCAAGTACAAACAGCCAGGGACCAATAGCACCAGTAAAGTATAAACATCTATCATAAACAGCTGCCATAACAAGGCAAGGAAGCAAAAAAAGTGTTAAGTTCACTAAAGATCACAGCATTTGAGGTACATATTTACATAAAACTCATACATTCCTACAGGTGGCAAATTTAAGTTTCAACAAGGGCACAAGATAGCAATGAAACTGAATGTCACTGAAATCAATGGCTTAATTTTATACTATATGGACCGGTACGCTGTAGACCATAAAACATAGGTTTTACAAATTTGAGTAATATTTAAAATATGACTATCCAAACAGTCACCAACAGTCACCTAACTAAACACCACTGGCTTGATGGCTCTTATGCTTGGTGGATTGATCTCATTTATTAGGTCTAATATATAAGAAGCAAAACACACATGGGATGTGTAGTTATAGGAAAATACTCCCCGACCGAGTGGTGTGATGACAAAGTTGATTAAGTGACTGTACAATTTGCTGAAAAAAATGACGTCTTTATTTTTTAAAGTAAGATGTCATAATTTGTTTCAGTTAATTAATTAATCATTAAGTCAAGTCATGTTCTATAGCACATTTAATATATTTAGCACATTAAAAAAACAAGTGTCAACCAAAGTAAAATCAAATTAGTATAAGATTAAGACAGAATAAAATATAAGAAAAAACGACACAATTACGAAATCAAATAGATTAAATAATACAACTGGGCGACAGCAAAACGAAGACCATCAATAACAAGACAAAAACATAACTCAGGATGATGGAGACCTTACAAGGACTCAGATGCCTTGTGGAATAAAAAATGTTCAAATTAGATTTAGAAACATCTATTATACGGGATGACAAACGGGATAAACAATCGTAATCTATTCCATAATATTAGAGCAGCAACAGAAAAGGTCCGGCCACCTTTGAACTTCCTTTATGAGTATGGAATGGTTCAAAGCTGCTGATTAGATGATCTTCAGTTTCTGGAGATATAAAATGGGCAAAGACAGAGGCCAGGATGTGTGGATGCTTTCCTTTTTCTTTGTACCTGTTAGAAGCCTGCTGGCAGCATGAATGAAAATTTCCAGATCTTTAAGTGATAAGATGCTTTTAAGTTTAGCAATGACTCTGAGTTTGAAAAAAAGCTACCTCACACAGACAAAGGTTTATATTCTTGTCCATTTTTAGGACAAAATCATAAGTGATGCCTAGTTCTTTTTCACAGCTGTATATATTAGCTGATAATGGCTGCAGATTATCTGCTATAGCTGTAGTGGAAGCAGGATGACCAAATTTAATAATTTCAGTCTTATCCAGGTTCAATTGCAGAAAGTGGTTTGACATCTAACGTATAATGTTCCCGAGACACCTGGTATCAGTGGAAGATACAACTGTGTGTTGATTTGAGATGCTATATTTCAACCATAGACGCAAATGGAAGCATATACAAGGAAAAGAAATAGGGCACAGGATAAAGCCCTGGGGTACACTAGAAATAATAGTAGCCAAAGGAAAGGGAGAAGTTACCAATTCTAAAGCCAGGTTTACACTGTACAAGAGTCTACCTGATTTTGCTGTCACAGAAAATGTTGCTTCTGTACATTCTAAAAGATAATCTTTGGTCATGAGTTATAATGTGGTCTTAGAAGATATATTGTGAGGCTCACCACTGACCGACTTAAATGGCATGCAACCAAAGACAGTCAATTGCAAAGTTTTGCAAAACTTGCTTAAAATCAGTGTGAGCTCTGCTACAACACTCGTTTAAAATCTACCAAATAGGAGGACAGCATATGATTACGCAAAACTCACAGCAGCAGCAGCAATGGCGAAACGTAAACAAAACATAATGGATCTAAAAGAAGAGCAGTTTGTTGAATTGCGGACAAAATTTCTCTATAATGTCTCCTCACGGTTACATGAACACGTTATCGTACAATCTGTTACAGAATGTTTATTAGGATCATACTCGTACAGTGTGACAAGTAATAATCATAAAAGACCGTTGGAATCCGACAGTGTAAAACTGACTTAAGTGAGAAAGTCCTGTTATTAAGGTGGGAGACAAACCAGGGCAGGTTCTGTTCTATACTGTTGTTTTAAAGGCTGACTGAAATAAAAAAAAAATGTGGTTCCTTGTTAAGAAATTAATTCAAATGTAAAAAAAAATCAAATACTATTTGTCCTGACATGTCCTGAAACAGAAAACCTCACCAGATCAACAATTAGATATTTTTCTTTGTTAAATAGTAAGACATTTGTAATCCATTTATTATAAGTCACATGAAGTGTCTGCATAGAAGTCAGCAGAAAAATAAATAATATTCTCTTTAAACACAGTAACACTCACAACATATTTACATATGTGCCAGAACATGTTATGACACATTTCATAATAATTCATATAATTTAAATCGATGATTGGTTATAAAACTACAAAGTACCAGTAGACATTTAGGAATGTGTTATATACATGTGCTATGTATACACTCACCAGAGCCACCAATGATCTCTGCTATTTCCTTCAAAAATTTATTTTATCCACATTTAACTCTTTACTAGAGGCTGATAAATTATTTTTGAATTATTGTGTAGAGGTGTGAATTGTTCACCCAGCAGGGAGCTCACACTACACCATTTTGTCATCGCCCAGCTCACCAGCAGTTAAACACAGACTCACGAAACTCTATATGCAGAAACCCAACAGTGCCCTAATCTCATAACAGACATGAGGCAATAAAACAATTCATTTGTATATACTGATTGAAAATCTGATACTTTGGTTTCCATTCTACCAGCAAAATTTCACGGCAGTGCACTACAAGAAAGGGTTAAAGATGAGACATTTATATCAGGATGAGAATTTTTTTTTTCTTCCAATTTTGTGTGTATAACAGCAAATGGGAATCACTGAAGGTAGAAAATAAAGTTGTGAGTGGGGAACAGAAGAAACACTGGCGTACACACACTATAGGATTGGTCCGAGGACTTATTCCATCTGATCGTTTGGCTGCAATAATGATTTAGGAGGCTAAATCAGATTTATGAGGTGGGGAAGCTCTTTGATGGCTTAATTTAGCTAACTACAATTGACTGGCCAGAGCTGAGCTTTTTAGTATTTGTGTGTTCCTTTTTTGTCGCTTTTGGCAGGAAAATAATCTAAAAATATTTGCTCCTGTCTATAAATTTGCAAAACAAACGTTTTTTTGTACACAGCTGTTCATAAGTGTCACCATTATTATTATTGTCAATTCTCCCCTGGATATTACGTTGCTTCGGACATCTGGTAATATAGAACAACCTACAAAAATGCTGCTGACTACTACTCCCAGAGTGGCCTACAATCACAGCTGCTGAGGCCAACAGCACCTGACAGCCATTACATACTCTCTCATGTTCACATTCACCTCTGTTGTGATTGCACACACCTGGACTCAATTCCATGCACACAGTATTTAAGGACTCTCTTCGTACCAGTTCATTGCAAAGTACATATGCTTATCATCCAGTACCTGTCTATACCTAGCCTGATGTTTGCCTGCTAATTTGTTTTTGGTTATGACTCCATTTCTGGTTCCTGGTTTATGTCTTTATCTTTTGTACCTCTGTTTGCATATCACCTGACTTCTGCCAATTTCTTGGCTTTGATTCCTGACCTTGACCTTGTTTGCCTGTGTAAAACTAAAGAAACTTAACCTGCAACTATCACTATCACATTATGTCATGCCAAGATTTGGACCTGCACACAGTACGGGTTTGTTCATTTGCACTATTTTATACTATTTTATAATTATTATGAAGACAATAACACATATGGAATTATGCAGAGACAAAAAAAAAGTGTTGAACAAATCAAAACTATTTTATATTTAACAAAATTAACAATATAATAGATGAAGCGTTTCACCTTCTTATGCCTCACTCTTTTCTGTACCAGCTTCATGAGGAGCCTCACCTAGAAGCTCCCAAATTGGGAACAATTTTAAATGAAATATAATTATTTGGGGAAGCAATTTATTTTTTAAACTTCTCATTTTAAATAATATCTACTTGTTAAACAAATGTATTAAGAATGAAATTCATACATGACCACAGTGTGCCTAAACTTGGTAATGTAGATTTCCATCAGATTATAGTATCTTCCATAAACTAAAGCTGGGGGAGCTCTGCAATCCTTGAGCCTTCCTTCAGTTTAACCCCAGATTAAATAGCAATATTATGGTGAGATGTTCAAGTTTATGCCAATTTAGGAAGGAACAATGTGACCTGTAGTGAGAGATAGATAATGCACTAATGTGACCCGGGCTTCATTTCCAGCAACTGAGAAGGCTCCATTCACTACTTCTGCATACACTGCTTCTGCTTGTCCTTGACTAACAAGATAAAGAACCTTGTCTACAACCGACAAGATTTCCCATATCTCATGGGACAACCACTTTCCACTTTAATCTTTCCCAACTACTATCGTGAACAACAACATAACTACAAAAAAACAAAAGATTACATAACTGTAATCTTGAGGAAACACAGATGGTTTTCAAGAACAAAACACAGTTGGTCTAGTTTAGTTCTCTAAAATAAAATGTATGCTTGAGAGAAGGCACAACAAATGGGCCTCATTTATGAATCTTTCAGTAAAGTTGTGTGTAAATGTTTTCAAAGGCCACACCAAACTAAAAATTCTCACCAAATTTACAAATGTTACATTAGCCCATATGTTGATACAGTCAATGCCAATCACCCATAAAGTCACAGGAATGTTCAAGGTACAGATTTACATTTGGCGGCACCCACAAATCTCTGTAAAAGCCAAGGCTCAGTGAGCTGAAAATTCAAAATGGTCAAAAGAAAGCATCTCATCAGTGCTGCATATGCTAAATCTTCCAGTAATGCAGCACACACACTGCAGCACATTGGTTATTATTGAAACACACTATCTCTTCCTTCTGTTATAGAGCACTATCACTTTTGTCATAATTAAACAGCTAGTCTTTTTTTCATTTGGTAAATGGTAAATGGTGCACTTATATAGCGCTTTTATCCAAAGCGCTTTAAACTGTGTCTCATTCACCCATTCACTCACACACTCACACACCAATGGTAGCAGAGCTGCCATGCAAGGCGCTAACTTGCCATCGGGAGCAACTTGGGGTTCAGTGGCTTGCCCAAGGACACTTCGGTATGTGGAGTCACATGGGCCGGGAATCGAACCGCCAACCCTATGATTAGTGAACAACCCGCTCTACCGACTGAGCCACAACCGCCCATAATCCATAATCATTTATGGATTTCTTATGGATTGTGTAGTTTCAAGTCATTATGAAATTTATATCATCTTTATATGATATTGCAGGAACAATTGATGTTTACATTAGTGACCGTTTACGCATAAATTTCCTCAGGATTCAAGCTTGACAAATGAAGTCCAGTGACTTCATACCTCCTCAAGTAAATAAATAATAATTCCAAGTCTGAGGAACATTCAAATCAGCTTTCAGTGCTCAATCAAATTTTCATTACCATGTAAAGCAAAGTGATGAAACAAAAAGTGCCAACTTACTGAAGGCCACCACTGCCAGGATGAGCGTCACCACAATGGAGAACCATGATACCCATAATGCCTTCTTCCTGTAACTCTGAGCTTCATGGGGCTTTAGACGCATGCTGCTCTCCAATAAACCTGTAACAAAAGGTGAAAAAAATCCATAAAAAATAACCTGCCTTTTTATTTCGCAACAGGAGTAAAGGGCTTATTCTCAATCCCCTGGCCCATGATTGAGCCAAGAAAGTCAACACTACTCTATGAGGGATATGAAGAGTAAGCTTGTCCAAGAACATGGCAGGAGCAAAATGGATCTGTTAAATCAGCTGAAACATGCGGTCAGCAACAAAATTTGTGCTTTTGCAAAGCACTACTGTTTGGGGATCCACCTTGGTAGCAGCTTTTTCTCTATATTTACAGTAGTTTAATCTTGTTACCCTTAGGATCAGATGAGCTGAACACTGTCAAAGTGAGATGGACTCTAATATCTTGTATGAACACAAAAGTACCTAATTCACATAAAGTGTAAGAATGGAAAAGTTGTTTTGTAGAAATGTAATACATCTAATACAGTTCCCCTTTTACGAGTAATTTTACCAGACCAGAACAGAAAGGTGAAAAAAACCAACTGTGACTTACAGCAAAAGCAACAACCCAGGCATATAGAAGAACATTCCATCTGTATAGCAAAGTCCAAGTCAGTTGATCATAGGAAGGTATGTCTAGAGATGAGAATTCCAAGTCTACGTCCAAGTCAATAAATGCATTTTAAAATTCCACACAAAACTAACGAATGGCACTTTTTTGAGGCAATCTGCAATTTCTAAATGATGCCCAAAATGCCAAACAATCCACTCTGTTTCTCCATACAGACGTTAACGAAGAGATGTGATCCAATAATCTGTGGAACAATGAAACCACAGAAAACAAGCTACACATTACCCACTATCTATGCAAAGATCTTTGTCCCAGCAGCAGACTTGTTAATGAATATTTGGGTAGCTGTATATTTCTCCTCCCTAGCTGCATTACATATGTAGTGGTCACATGCTTAAGGGGGCTTGGGATTAGTATGACACCAAAATGCTGGCACTTTTTTAATGGATGAAATGGAAAAAGAAAACTCAGGAATGTGACCCCCCCCCTTCTCTTATTACCCCTTTCTTCCTTCCCATCTCACATGATCTAACTTGCCCGGAAAACTCTTAAGGACAAAGCAATAAATCTGAAATCATTTTGAATCTGGGAACATGAAGGCGTGTGAAATCTGTTTTTGAACCTGGAAATATATATATATATATATATATATATATATATATATATATATATATATATATATATGTTTGTAGGCATGTTGCTCAGTGTTAATAAAAAGTAAATAAAAAATAAAATAAAAAACACCTCAGCAGTATTGGAAAGCATGTGATTCATTGAGAAAGACAAGACTCAATAGAAGAAATGATGCATCACTACTATGTATCAATAACAGTATCCGCAATAAAACCCCATGTCTGTGGAATGTAATGACTTTTGTGGTGTGAATGCTTGCACAAAGAACATTTGGCCAAAGGACTAAAATGAAAAGAACAATACACAATACACAGATTGCCATTTTACAATCCTGTGTGTGCATGAATATGATGTATAGAACTGCACAATGAAACTACAGTTAGGAAGGAATTCTACATCGTGAATGCAAACCTGAGATAAGGAGCCCAGAATCGTTTCTAGGTGCTGACTTGTGTTTTTGGACCTAGTGTGAAACCACTCTGAGAGTTATCTCCCTACTCCCTAGATCTGCTTGTTAGTCAGGTAGAATCTCAGAACATTCACATGACTGAATTCACCTCGAAATTATCCTAAGCTTGATATGGTTTGACACTGAAGAAAAGAAAAGTAAGCAAAATAGATTCCAGATTGCTGATGCATTAATTTTCGACAGTTGTACAAACAAGTTTATCTCTAATTCAGAAAATGTCAGAACAGTGCAGTTTTCTTATACGTCTTATTTGTAATTACATCTACTTAACATTGTTTCTCAAACAAGACTTCTCCCCTGTCTGCACCAGCCACTCTTCTGAAATGCACGAACAGGGCTCACAGACATGTTACCATTCTGACGCCTCTAACCATGTAGGCCAGACATCAGCAGCAAATGAACAACCTTTATAAATTATTCATTACCACAAATTGATTGCTTGGGGTGATTTCATGTGCCACAGAGCAACACTGTGGCACAGTGCTCATGGTCAAGGAATGCTAATGCAGGCTGTGGAGGATGATGAGATGGTCATTTAGTGATGGTGATCAGGAATCCCGATTTCTGCCTGCATAAGTAAGTGATTCTATCTGCATAAGCTGTACGTTAAGATAGCAAAGATGGTTAAAGATCAGTCCAGTGATTCTGATGAGTTTGGGTCATAAAAA
Source organism: Noturus placidus (assembly GCA_022414735.1). NCBI lineage: Eukaryota > Metazoa > Chordata > Actinopteri > Siluriformes > Ictaluridae > Noturus > Noturus placidus. The sequence continues at coordinate 27,773 of JAFFST010029154.1, forward strand.
GGAAATAAATCCAATGTTCTCAGTAAATGACATCTTGGATATGTCAGTCGTGGTCTTCACTTTATTCTCAGTACACTGCTTTATTCTATATAAATGGATTTCTACCATAAATGGCTTTCAACCATTTATTATGCCAGAGCTCTTTCTGTGTCCTACTCTCATCTTCCTCCTATATTCTCCTTGGCTGGCTTGGATTGACTCTAGTGCCTAGAGAGCCATGCTAATGAGACAGCAATGCCATTAAAATATAAGGCCTTGGATAGCAGGCTCTGTCATGCAGTTCCTTTGATGCTACAGTCACAGACTCTAAATTATATTAGCTGGGACAAATCAAATGGCTCGAGGCAGGATAAACAGAATGTTGCCAGACACACTCATAAGCAGAACATAGCCCTGAGTATGAATGAGAGCGCTGGGCATCATGGACTGTGACTCAGATGAAAAGAATACAGTATGAATCTGCTCTGGTAACTGTGCATTATGATTACATGTGAGTATTTGTATTGTAATATCAAAAGTATGTGGACACCTGACCAATAAATCCCATATGTGCCTGTTGAACATCACATTCCAGATTTAGTTCCCTTTATGCTGTTATAATAACCTTCAATCTTCTGAGAAGGCTTTCCACTAGATTCCGGAGCGTGGCTGTGGGGATTTGTGTTCATTCAGCTACAAGAGCATTAGTGATGTCAGGCACTGGTGTTGGGGTGCAGTCGGTGTTCCAGTTCATTCCAAAGGTGTTCAGTGGGGTTGAGGTCAGGGCTCCATGCAGGACACTTCATGGAGTTCGCTTTGTGCACACGGACATTTCATACTGGAACAGGTTTGGGTCTCTTAGTTCCAGTGAAGGGAAATTGTAAAGCTACAGCATACAAAGACATTCTATGCAACTGTGTGCTTCCAACAGTTTGGGGAAAGAACACATATGGGTGTGATGATGCGGTGTCCACAAACTTTGGCCATATAGTGTATATTAGTAAAAACTAACAAAATCAAAAGTGATTTCAATATGCTTAAGAACGTTGAAGGGTTAAACGTGGGTTATCATTGCCTGAAATCTTAGCACTCCTGACATTTAGTACCAGAGATTTTTGGATACGGGTCGTTCCTTGTATGTGGTTTAGACTGCTTTAAAATATTCAATGTCAACTATATATTTTGTTGTTTGTTTATACACAAGTAAATAATAACATCAAAATGTATTTTATGTACTGCTGTCATTTTTTAAACATGTATAGTGTTTGTCAGTGTTACCGACGATACTTTCTTTGATGAAACCCCATGCAGTTACTTAAAATGAATGAATGTCATAATAATGTGCAATGTTTAAAACGATAAATAGAATATATGAATTATAACAATCTCACACCTTCATGATTTTGGGTCTGTCTCCAATGCTCCTATTTTATCTCTTAGTATATAGTACTTTTGCTTTATAAAATTAACCCAGCCTGCAATCACAGTAATGAACAGACATCACATCTGATGTGTATTGTATGTTAAAAACACCGTAATACCTTAATCTTTTATCCATTTTATGTTTTATAATGCCTGCCAGCATGTTTCACTCTCACACATTCCGCCATTAGGCGAAATTAAGCAGGACAACAATTCAATTTGATAAGTTTTGATATGTGAGACTCAAAATATGTTCAAGGTCGACGCTTGTTCTACGACAATGACTTGCTGATAAGTTTACCTTGCAGTTTCCACTCTGTTATGTTGGCATGTGCTTCCTAACATATTACAGTAACCATGCAACATGTAAATCAGGAATTGAATTTAAGGAATGGAACATACAGAGTACACATGGTGCCTGAAACATGAAGATATTTATAACAAGTTTTGTTTGTTTGTTTGTTTTTGGTAGATTTTCTGGCTCAACATGACACCTAGTACTTTTTTATCAAAAACATCAATACATTGACATCTTCAATGAGAAGTAAAATGTTAGGTTTCCTAAACATTTGGGGGATTACTGTTGGGTGACATTTTACTGCAGAATTAAAGAGCAGATTTCTTCCAGACACCCACACCTACTTCTGTGCATCTCGCTGTTCTGTGTCCTCTTAAATGAGCTGTTATGTCGTTTAAATGAAGGTTACATTAGGGTTCAGCTCGAGACAGTGTGCGTTAAAGGAAGCTTGGGAAGGGTGTGCGTGATGCTTCAGTCATCTGGATGCATTTAATTATTCCTGAAAGTAAACACAGATATAGTGTTAGACTGACGGATTTACCTTCTCCCTCCACGCTGTCGGTGATGTGCATCTCCCGGTCTCTCTGAGTCCCGCTCCCCGCCGCAGGGTCCACCACCACCACCGCCGATTCCGGGACGGGACACGGAGCAGAGATATCGCCCATGATTCAGTGTCAGATAAGACCCTTGGAGTAGTCAGGCTCACAGCATCCAAACACATCTGATGCCAATCTGCACCACGACACACCGACCCGCTATCAGTCCAATCTGTCGCACTGATCTGCTAGGAGTCTGTCTGTCTGTCTGTCCAAACTGTAGCGCAACGCTCCTGCAGGTATCAGTCCGATCTGCCCTTATCTGCCCCGGTATCAGTCCGAGCTGCCCTTATCTGCCCCGGTATAAATCCAATCTGCCCATGTATGCCCCGGTATTAGTCCAATCTGCCCTTATTTGCCCTGGTTTCAGTCCAATCTGCCCTTATTTGCCCTGATTTCAGTCCAATCTGCACTTATTTGCCTTTGGTTTCAGTCCAATCTGCACGTATATGCCCTGGCATCAGTCCAATCTGCCCTTATTTGCCCTGATTTCAGTCCAATCTGCACTTATTTGCCCTGGTATCAGTCCAATCTGCCCTTATTTGCACCGGTATCAGTCCAATCTGCCCTTAAATGCCCCGGTATCAGTCCAATCTGCCCTTATATGCCCTGGTTTCAGTCCAATCTGCACGTATATGCCCCGGCATCAGTCAAATCTGCCCTTATTTGCTCTGGTTTCAGTCCAATCTGCCCTTATTTGCCCTGGTTTCAGTCCAGTCTGCCCTTATTTGCCCTGGTTTCAGTCCAGTCTGCCCTTATTTGCCCTGGTTTCAGTCCAATCTGCCCTTATTTGCCCCGGTTTCAGTCCAATCTGCCCTTATTTGCACCGGTTTCAGTCCAATCTGCCCTTATTTGCACCGGTATCAGTCCAATCTGCACTTGTTTGCCCCTGACACAGTGATGTGCTCCAGGATCTCCCCGATCTGTCCCGTGTGCAGTCTATCTAACAGTGGAGGGCGTGTTTCCTCTCTCCTTGTTTTAGACCAAGTTGTTGTCAAATGACTGAAATTTCCATTAGAGTGGCTGAATGAACATGTAAACAGTTTTGAAACAGCCACAGACCTCTCGTGTGTGTGTGCGTGTGTGTGTGTGTGTGTGTGCGTGTGTGTGTGTGCGCGCGCGCGCGTGTGTGTGTGTGTTCTCCTCTGTAGTTTCCTAAATTAGCCATTTGGCTTCTTGGTCCAGAATGCATTTTTTCTGACTTCTTATTGACGGAAATGTCAGTCATTAGGCAGTTAAAAGGCAGTTAATGACTGTATAGCTGCTCCAAACTCAAGTTATTCATTCCTTCTGTTGTTTTTGCAGCACTGATAATGATGCTGTGTGCTTTAGGGGACACCTGAGATGATTGTGTGGTATAAAACATGCAATTGCACCCTCTAGACCTGTTGTCCCAAATATGATGCCCGCGGGCACCTGGTAGCCCGCATGTAGTCTGTGAGTTGGCCGCGAAGCACATCCTATAATTACGCTCAATTTCACTGATTGATTTTTTTTTTTTATATTCATACTTACAAAAAATGTTATAATTTCATATAACATTAAAACATCAAATAAAATCATCATTTAAAAAAAAAAAAAGAAAAATATTGAAAAGTTTACGCGTGGAATTGTTAACGTATGTAGCGTACGTTTCTTGTGACGTAGGATATTCTGCAAGTTGAGGCGGTAGCGAGCTGACGGCATAAACAAGGTGAAATCACCTGTAACAAAAAAAAAAAAACAACAAAGGATGAATTATGGCTGATGGTGCATCACGTCCTGCATGAAAGAGAAAGACATTACTTTAACGAGGAGTGGGAAATGGAATTTCTTTTCACAAATGTCAAAGGCAAAAGTGTATGCCTCATCTGTGGGGCTAGCATCGCGGTATCCAAGAGGCACAACACGGCGAGACATTTCACCACAATCCACAAGACCTTCAACAGCAGTTATCTACCAGGTACATCACTTAGAAAAGCAAAAGTTAACGATTTGAAAGCAACATTAAGCAGAGGCAGCAATAGTTTATTTTACCAGACCTGCTCAGAAGTCACAGGCTGCAACCCAAGCTTCATTTAGGGTCGCTAATATTTTTGACAAAACACAAAAAAATTGTTCTTGGATGGTGAAAATCTTCTCTGCTTTCTGCTCTCCGGACCTGCCTGATCCATCCTGATGTCCGACCTCTGGATGGAGCTCTAATCAACTGGAGGCTACATCCTGTCACTGAGGACGACCCCAAGCAGTGCAGCCTGGAAATTGCTGATGACGGTGCCGCATGAAGTACCATGGAAATGGTTTTGGACTTCAATTTCACGTCGACATTTTCGCTGTGGTTGCTGCGATGTCCTTAGGACTGCAATTAACACATACAGTTTTGCACTCAAGTCTCTTTTACCGAACAGTGGATTAGTTTAACAAAACAGACTTCATATAAAAACCATAATGAACTTTCCTTTATGTTCACACTCTCTGTTGTTACCCAGATGAGGACGGGTTCGTTTCTGAGTCTGGTTCCTCTCAAGGTTTCTTACTCTTAACATCTTAGGGAGATTTTCCTCACCATTCTCACCACCAGCTCACTCAATAGGGATAAATTCACACACTTAAAATCTGTATCCTGTATCTTTGGTGTTTCATCTCAGTGTCAGCCTCTGAACCTTAGACAAGCTAGTGTTGTGGCCTTTGCATGGTTGCTTGCTCGGCACAGAATATTGTTGTCTTGGACCTCTCCACAACCCCCTCTCTATATCAGTCTGGCTTAAAGATCTAATGTTCTTTTTGAAGCTGGAAAAAATCAAGTATAACATCAGAGGTAGCGGAGACTCATTTTTGGGAAAATGGCAACAGTTTATTACCTACTTCAAGGATGTACGCACCCTGGAAGTAGATTAAGATTAAGATTAAGGAGAGGCATTTTCCCCCCCCCCCCTTTTTTTTTTAAATTTCTCTCTTTTTTTTTTTTTAATTTCTTTCTTTATATATATTCTGTATGGATTTATGAAAATAATACGAAACATATGTAATTGAATTACATGTACATGAATCATAAATAAATGAATCATATGTAAACATTTCTGGGTGGGGTGGGAGGGGCTGTTATTGGGTTAAAAAAATATTGATTCTGTATTGATATATTTTGTTGTACTCTGAAAAGTGTATAAGAATCAATAAAAATTATAAATAAATAAAAAATCTGTATCCTGAGTTTATATGTTTCTGTAAAGCTGCTTTGAGACAATGTCTATTATTAAACATGCTATACAAATAATATTTAATTGAAACAAAATTGTCAAAGTAGCAATTGCTGTGATAGCTACCACACTGTTTAAAGATTACAAGAATGGAGATGAAATCATGTCTGCACTCTCCGATGTTCAACTCAGGGCAAATCCAAAATTTTAAACCCAAATTTTCTTGGAATATTTTCCAGGATTGTTTGTTTAATAAATAATATTAAAACAGCTTGTGAGAAATCATTTAAAAAAATTCATGCCAGGATATCAAGATGTTTTTATTATCCCTTTGACATAATGTTGTTAATTGAAAGTTTATTTAAAACAAAGCACCATTGTGTTTATATTTATATCAAATTATATATTTTTGAGTATATCAAACAAAATAGCCCTCTAGACTGTTTTATCCCTTCAGGGAGCCCTCACTCACAAAAAGGCTGGAGACCCCCGCTCTAGACTGAAACGCATTAGATCAGCAATTTATGATAAAATGCAAAAATGACTAGATAACTAGAAAACACCTAAAAGGTGCAGAAACTGTTGATGATTGTACAGTCCCTAGCTCCCTTGCCATGGTATTTGGAGGGGTTTAAGGAGGCTTATTTCCATTTTTATTTACAGCATTTGGCAGATGCCCTTATCCAGAGTGACTTAAAAGTATCTCATTTATACAACAGAGCAGTTGAGGATTAAGAGCCTTGCTCAAGGGCCCAGCAGTGGAAGCTTGGCAACACTGGGATTTGAACTTACGACTTTCTGATCAGCAGTCCAACTTAATCATTGTGCTACCGCCACCTTATGTGGTGGAATGAATGGAATCTGGTGGTCATGAATAGAATCTGGTAGCACTGGACCCAATGTCTATCATGGGATAGCAGCTGACCCCCTCAACTGTGCATGGCATCCAATGAACACCCTGGGACCCTAACCGGCCGACTGCATGAACCATCTTTTGGCAATGCCAACATACCAACGATATTCCGGGTTGCCAAACAGACTCAACTCGTTGTGCCACTGGTCTCCATGGGTTGGAACCATAGAGCAGTCTTGAGTGCAGTCAGCTGCTCATGTTCTGTGGTGTCAAGTAGTATCAGCTGCCTTACCGTCACCTCGTGGAATTCCCAGATGCTAGGTATATATACCCAGTAGCCATTGCACTAGGGCAGGCATGTGATCTCTGTTGGTAGCTGTTGCCATGATGGTCACGTCAACCCTTTCTCCACATTCTCCATGTCTCCTGAGTCCTGGATTGTCGACCTCCAGGCTGGCTTTGTATAGAAAGGTCAGTGCTATCATTTGAGTGTTAGATGAGACTGTTTTTGCTATTGTTGTTGTTTGTTTGTTTAATAGTTTTCATGAAGAGTGTAAAATGTAGCCTCTTCCCAAGTAACACTTGAATGATGAATGCCCTCATTACATAACATAGCCAATAGGGGGCAGAATTGGTGCAGGATTTCATGCTACGTTTGTAATTCTTTTGATGGTTATTGTGGTTATTATATTTCAGTACAGTTATGAATATTCTTGTGCCAGTTGTGTACAAACACAACCCTTTGTAAACTGTGGTATAATTCAAATACATACTTTCAAATAATATAGTTTTGTAATTCTTCCTCTCCATATTTAGTCAATATGGCTAGACACCAATGGCAATGCAGAGTGAATGATTTTGATTGGTCAGTGTGATCAGGGAAGTGTTGACTTTGAGTTGAGCTGAGCTTCAGGTGCATGGGTTGGCTGTGACCATTTCCCCATACTGAAGCTCTGTGTGTTTAGGACTTCTCATCTGTGTAGAAGATGAAGATTGATATCCATAACCATATTTTGCCCAAGGAATGGCCTGATCTAAAAGAGGTAGGGAAGCTCAGAGCTAAAGAAATAGATTGTAAAGTAAACATTTGTATAATGGCAACTATGTCTGCAGGGTGAGTGTAATTACTGCATAAAATCACATTTTGTGAAAAATCTGTCTGTACACACCAGCTTGGGTGGAAAAATTACCAGCGATTACAGCTTTTCTGTGCTGTAAGCCTATGCACTCTCATTATTTTGTGCGTTTATTTACATTCTCATGATTTACATTTTATGACATGATCTGATTTTAAAAGTGAGCTCAGTAGAAACAGAATCTAAAACTTGCTTTTGAAAGCTGCTCTAGTGAAATATTAATCAGTCAGGACCTTGGCCTTTCCTGCTAATCTGTGTCAACAGAGCATAAGAAAGGTAATCATTTCTCATGGTCACATGCTAATGCTGTCTTCATGTCAGATTTCAAAATCAGGGCAACTTGGGATAAAATCCAATGGTATATTACATTTCTTACTCCATTATCATAAACTGCCTATATGGTACAAATGGATACAAATCCTGCTTTAACAAGATATATATCTTCCCCTAATAATCTCTTTATACATCATATATAATTATTATTTTTTTCACAAGTGGTATAATAGACTTTTGGGGCCTGACTCTGCTATGTAAAAATTTCTATATCATTTTATATTACATAAATTACAAGATATGTACAGTGGTGCTTGAAAGTTTGTGAACCCTTTGGATTTTCTATGTATCTGCATAAATATGAACTAAAACATCATCAGATTTTCACAAAAGTCCAAAAAGTAGGAAAAAGATAACCCAATTAAGCAAATGAGACACAAAATATTATATTTATGTTAATGTTTTGGAATGGCTAAGTCAAAGTCCTGACCCTCACCCAATAGAAATGTTGTGGAAGGACCCAAAGCAAGAATTGCATCTGAGGAAACCCACCAACATCCCAGTTGTTCTGAGAAATGGGCTAAAATTCCTCCAAGCCAATATGCAGGACTGATCAACAGTTACCGGAAATGTTTAGTTGCAGTAACTGCTGTATAAAGGGGTCATGCCAGATACTGAAAGCAGAGATTCACATACATTTGCCACTCACAGATATGTATTATTGGATCAAGTATAATAATTTTGTCTCATTTGATTAATTGGGTCCTTTTTGTCTATTTTAGGAATAGTGATAATCTGATAGTAGGTCATATTTATGCAAATATATAGAAAATTCTAAATTAGATAGTTGACTAGTTATGTTGCTCATTAAAAACTTAATTTCCAGTCTATAAAGCTTACAAGTAGAAACACATTCCTTATGCACTAGGCCAGGGGTCGGCAACCTGTACCACTCAAAGAGCCATTTGGACCCGTTTCCCATAGTAAAGAAAACACTGGGAGCCGCAAAACCCTTTTGACATTTAAAATGAAATAACACTGCATATAACGTTTTTTTTTTTTTTGCCTTTATGCTATGCATAAACAAACTATAATGTGTTGCATTTATGAAATCAATGAACGACTGCAGAGAAAACAAAATTACATTTCTGCATGCAACAAAACATTTTTTTCCTCTCATCTCCATCCGGGTATTTTTGAGCAAAGATGTCGCACATTGGTGGTTGTGACGCATAGTAACAGCAACATAACATTTTTTAACACGTTTTATTTAGATGTTACAAGATCACCATAATCTTCAAATTTAGAATTACATTTTAAAAACGAACAAACTAAAATAAAATACATTTTAAAAGCCACAGGGAGCCTGTCATGGATCCTCCGGAAGCAGTGCGCATGCGCCATGCATGCGCGCTGCATTTGCTCGGCTCCGAAGCGGACTTGACTGACAGTTCTAAACACGTGGACTTTTGCCTAGCCCTGTGTACGTTGTTTGCTGATTGCCTGACCCTCACCTATCTCTGGATTACCTCTGTTGTATTTACGTTTGGGATTACACTGTTTGACACTGTAAATAAAGCACGGTTCGCACTGCAATTGCGTCCTGCCTCATTCTCCGCCGTCACGAGACGTGACAGAGCCGCATCAGAAGGATGAAAGAGCCGCATGCGGCTCCGGAGCCGCGGGTTGCCGACCCCTGCACTAGGCCATAATCCCATTATGACCCAAGCCTTACCCCTTATCTACTTTAGCTGTATTCTTGACTGATATCTTGTCTCAATTGTGTGTTTCTTCGGAATAAAGCATGTGGCAAATGAATAAGTAATAATGAACAGAACAATTAAACTCTAAAACAAAACAATAGTATTCCAGAACATTATGAGTGCGGACCCCTAATAAAACCCAGCATATGATTGTCATGTCAGCACCACATTCAGTGCCAAACACCAGTGCTCAGAAAGTCTTGTGGCCTACAAACATGGCTATCATGGACTACAATTTCCAGCACACACCAGCACTCTCACAGTCACTATCACCCAATAGTTATTTGCACACACCTGGACTAAATCACCACCACACACTATATAAGCAAAAAGAACTCCACATTCTATGATTATTGTTCATACTGTTCTGGTATTTGATTTCCTGGTTTCATGAGTTTGGAGTTGTTGGTTTTATTTTGTTTGCTGATTGCCTGAATCTCTACCTGTTTCTGACTCTTGCTTAAAATTTTGGATTGTTTGCTAGACTTTCTGGACACCAAGCAAACATCAGCATGATCCCATTGGCTTTCACAGCACAGTAGCCTCCTGCCATGTCAGGTCCTTTCTTTATCTTCCATCCCGATATGTTTTTGGGAAAGGCTTAGTGTTTCTCTGGCCAGGAGGGCATCTCTGTACCGCATATGGTAACCTGGTTCATCAGTCTGCTCACAGGCAAGGTGCTAATACAGCTCTCTGGTCCCAGGGAGGGGAGAATATTATTTTATGATTGCTTCATGAAACCTTTCCAGCGAGTCCTTGATCATTCTCCAGACAATAAGGAGATCAGAAAGCAGCTCCTCTCCATCACCCAAATTCACCCAAGTGCTGCTGACCATTCACTGGAATTCTGTACACTCGGCCAAGGAGTGCATAGAATTAACTGGCACTCAAGGTGGCATAGCACACAGGATTGAACCTGGAAGTAAGTTACAAACACGTCCGCTGCGATGACTCTGCATCTCTGGGCTCATTGATTGATCTGCCTTCCACTTAGACAATTTTCTAAGCCAGTGGTTTTCAAAGTGGGGGCCGCCAGGGGTCGCCAGGGGGGCCTCAACAATTTGATGTGAAAAATAAATTCTGACTCTCAGACAACCACACACACACACAATCAATTCCTAATGTAATGTAATGTAAAGATGTAAGATGTAATTATTAATAAAAAAAAAGGGGGATATATATTCAGAAGTCTGTATTTTTAATGTGTTTTAAAGACATCTTGCAAAAGGAGGCCTCGGTCAAATGTTAATGCCATTTGGGGGGCCTTGCCCTGGAAAAGTTTGGGAACCACTGTTCTAAGCAATTACCAGAGATCCAAGGTGGAATGGAATTCCCAACCTAAGAACCCATGCAAGTGTGCCAAGCTGAATGATAAGTGACATGAACACAATAGAAAAGACTGCAGCAATCCAACTGCAGTTTGCAGCAATCCAACTCACCACATAGCACAGTATCATCTCTTTTCAGCCCTTGTCAAACCACGACTGCCAGTTAAGTGAGCAACCACTCCTGCTCGCTCCTCAACAGTGAGTCCCTCTAAGTTATCACATGAGCCATTCATTCTAAGTGTTCAGATAAAGCACTCAGAAAGTGGCTTTGTGCTTTCAGCACTGATGGGCTCTAGAGGTGTGGGGAATTTAATCGATCAAACCCTCAACAAGCTTACTCTCCCCACACAGCCACTCAAGCATCCTCAATATATTCAAACCCTGTATGGTGGACCCATAGGAAATGGAACTGTCATGCTATGCATAAAACCCCTTATGCTACAAGTCAGCACCCTACTTCCAGCACACATTATATTTCACCGTTACCACAAAACATCCCATAGTTCTTAGCTTCCCATGGAGGCACCTTCATATCCCCCAGAATTCATGGGCAGGCAAGTAACTCGCACACTGTTTTACTCATTATTTTAATGTTTTCCCTGTCTGAACACAACCTGCTGAACACATCATTTAGGAGTACATTGAGGAGGCACTTCAACAAGGGTGCGTCCAGTGCTCTAACTCTCCTGCCTCAACAAGGTGGGCTCAGGCCATGCATTGACTATAGAAGCCGAAATCAAATCAGTCTAATATCGTTATCCCCTTCTCCTAGTCCCATTGGCACAGATATTCACCAGACTCGACCTCCACAGTACCTCTAATCTAGTACGACTCCATGAGGACAAGTGGAAGATGGCTTTTAGCACCACCTCTGGTCACTTTGAATACTCATGCCGCTTGGGCTTTCTTGAATGGCCCCCCAGTGCCCACAAGCTAACAGGTAGGTGGAGCAGGCAAAACAAGAAATCAGTAGTTTCCAAAGAACCTTCTGACCTGAAAATGAAGATGATTGGTCTTGGTTCCTCCCCTGGGCCAAGTATACTCTGAACTCCCTAAGTCAGTGGTCCCTCAACTCCTTTCCAGTATGTGAATGGGTACCAACCACCCCTCTTCTTGTTGAATGCTAACCCCAGAGTAGATGATTGGTTTAGGCAGAGAGAGTAAGTGTGGGAGCACCCCCCAATGCCTTGAACATGTAGCACAAGCCTTGAAGGAGTTGACGTAGACGAGAAATGCAACAGTATGAACCAGGTGATCAAGTATAGTTCTCTACCAAGGACATTAGAAACACTATGGGCTATAAAAAATGGGTACAATGGCCCATTCAAGATCCTGCACCACATAGACCACGCCACTGCAGGTTAGCCCCATCCTCCCATGTATCCCACCTAAAGTATACCATTGTCTGACTTACCAAGAATGTATTGTTCACGCTGGTATATCTTCCTGGTTTCATGAGTTTGGATTTGCCTTGTATATTGTTTGCTGATGTGTTTGCCTGAATCTCAGCCTATTTCTAACCCTGTCCTTGCTTAATGGTTTGGATTGTTTGCTTAACTTTAATAAACCTCACTTGCAACTGTCTCTGCTGCCTGAAGACCAAAAGAGTGAATATCATGAATTGGGCAACTCATAGTTATGCTTTGGCTATTGATTATTTTCATGTTGTGTTCTTGGAATTCCTGTAAACCATGACTGACCAAATCTGAATCATTTATGTATATCTTATACAACTGAGAGTCAGAGGTCACAGGATATAATGTACTTAAGAATCATTGTAAAATTTAATTACAAAGGTGTAAAATTACACCTACAGGGGTCAGGTGGATAAATTAATAATCAGAGTCTAAAAGACAGCCAGGCAGGGGTCAAATTTAAAATATACAATATACATATTACAATTAGGAATAATGTCATGAAAACAGGGATATTGCTAAACAAGGTACATGACAATAGAAGTAATACAACATACAGTTACAACTACAGGTAAAATACTATAAACTACAATATAGGTGCATAGATTGTATACTGCATATTAGTTTTAGTTTTTGTCATTATAATATAATTAAAAGTGTACTATTTTTCATACATTTAAAAAATCTTATACTTTGCAGAGATATGGATATGATGGATTTGTCCAGCTCCACCACCACTGTAAGGTGAGTCAAAGTAAGAGCTAACACACCCAGACTACATTTATTGATTTTATAGCAGCAGAACTTTGTTGTTAAAATACACAATACATATTCATTGTGCATGTTTTTGGATATATAAGTGTGTGCTCAAGTCAGAGTGTAAATAATAAATGAAGGAGTAGGAGGGCGATTAGTTTTTGTTATTGTTTCAGTTTTACAAAGAGCATCAAATTGACACTTTTGCCCTACCTAATGATTTATTAAATATAAATTTGCCATTTTTATGATGTTCAATATGAAAAATTGAGCCAAGCACAGCGTTTTATGGTGGAAAAAATTCTAATATTCCACTTTTTATTACCAGAGTTTAAATGTGTTTAAATGTCTGCAAACGAGCATGCAACACAGTCATGTGGTACATTTATATAGACAAAGCAACAACACTGCTTCCTCTGCACCACATTGCAGTAAAATGGTCTAATGATCAGGATGAAGGTGGGGTTGGCTCGCCATGGAGTTGGACTGTGAGTGTATGTTGGCTTGTGCTATCTAAGACCCCTAGGAAGAATGTGTGGGCAGTACAGGAAGAACAGGCTACCATTTAGTACATGGGGCCAGATGATGGCAGAAGTTACATTAATGGGACAGCATGATTATCACAATGCTCAGGAACTCAGGTCCTTCAGGGTCACATCACTTGCTTATAGATTTATTCTGCTGTTGCTAATCACTTTAACTCATTGAGGGTTTGATCTGATTATCAATGTATTTAAAATGAGGCAAAACATTAGATTCTGGTGTATTCTGGTTGCTTGACGTATAGTATAAAGTTTACATTATCAAAAGTTGGACTTCATAATTTAAGAAAGCCAAATGCCGAAATCCTCACCACAGATACTTATAAGACTATATTGTTATAAACATAGCCTTATATGTTCTCTCAGTCCTGATATCTTGAAAATAGGTTCAGGCACTTTATGGTTGCAGCTGCTCTCTTGTGGTTGGAAGTACAAAAAGCAGCCTGAGCATTACAATTTAGCACAATGTGTTTGATATTAAAATGGGATATGTGTGTTTTTTTTTTTTTTTTCCCATGCCTTGTGAACTTTTTCCATGGACTTTATTCCATGAATCCATGTATTGCCAGGGAGAAGCCAAAATGATGAAGGATGGGAAAGTGTTCCGTGTAGTTCAGGAGAACTGCTGGGATGCTGAGGCTCGGATACGGGACATGGATAAGCACGGTAAAGTTGTTTTGCTGAATCTTTTTATACATCTCCAAAATCACTGCTATTTAACAATGTACCATCTGACTAAAATATAATTTAACATTGGCTAACTGTATTTCTTTCAGGTGTCACGGTGCAGACCCTGTCTACTGTCCCTGTAATGTTCAGCTACTGGGTAAATAACACCTGAAATTCTATTTTACGTGAATTTAGCTTCAAAATTTCCAATAATTTTTCTCAGGTCGAACGCAAGTCATATACTGTAGGTATGAAGTCTACATGTGGCATACCTTTCTTTGTGTATGGCATTAGATAATCTTACATTATTGAGAACAAGAAGATGGAAAAACATTTCAAAATGACATTGTGTAACCCACAGCTCAAAAGTAAGGAAGTACAAATATATAAAACCTTGCCTTTTGCTAGTACAGGTTTTAAAACATGCTCAGTAACTTCCCCTCCGCAAAGCAACTGGAGAATCCGATCATAAGGCATTATTATGTGATGCAGTTTCAGTTCCAACTGAAAAAAAAAATCAAGCAGACATCTTGCAAAGATATTACACATATCTTTTCAGCTCCATATTGCAGTACATCGTTCTCTTTTTCTGAAAGTGATGACTTATTACAAACTATTGGAACCAATGATCTGCTAACTGTATTTCCCTCTACCCTTGAATATCCTTGACCACTAACTTGATCTAAGCTGAATGTAGAGAACATGTTGTGTCTATCATATACAGTAATAGTGCATGTCTATCACAGTCTTATCCACTTTTCGATCAATAAGGCAAAACCTCAGGACACACTGGACCTTTGTAGGATTCTTAATGATGACCTGGCAGCCACTGTGAAGCGATACCCAAAACGCTTTGTAGGCCTCGGCACTCTTCCCATGCAGGCCCCTGAGCTGGCTGTACAAGAAATGCAGCGCTGTGTGCAGGAGCTGAGTTTCCCAGGGGTGCAAATTGGTTCACACATCAACACCTGGGACCTCAATGCTCCTGAGCTATACCCTGTTTATGCTGTAAGTTACACTGACCTTAGCTAAAAATTATTTGATCAGTAAAATTTCACAACCTGAGGCTTTGATTTATTATTTTTTAAGTTATTTTTTTTGGTAATGGGATTATACTCAACACGCAGACCATTTATTATTTGGGAAAAGTATGAATAAGTGCATGGGGAAATCTATTATGCAGTACAAAGCAAAATGAAAGGAATAACTTTAAAAAAAAAACTTGGAAGACAAAAGTGAAGGTTCTGGAACCTTAATTGTTTAAGAAGATCTTTGCTAAATTAGATGAATTTATATATATATATATATATATATATATATATATATATATATGTGTGTGTGTGTGTGTGTGTGTGTGTAATTTAATGTTATACACCTACTGTATAGTCTACATGTTAGTGGAACACCTGGGCCCTCACTCAGGGTTATCAGTATTAGTTATCTTCAGGAACTACTTTGGATCCTGAACATCTGCCAACATGTGTTTGGTATGTGGGAGAGAAATGCAATACCTTGAAGAAAGGCACATATGCAAAACTCCACTAAGATGGATTTAAGACCATGGAGCTGTGAAGACAGAAATGCTCACTACCTTTTTATGCCACTGGGCTGCCCTGTATATTTCTGTATAATGCTGAATACAAAAGACTTAGAAAATGTTAATTAGCTGATGAAGTGGCTCAGGCATGTTAGATTTATAGGGTATATACTGCAGTAAGTGAATGGCTGTGAGTCTAAACGAAGCCGAGTTTGAGTGATTGTACTGTATAACAGCTATTGCAGTTAAAATAAGGCTCTTACAGTGTTTGTAGATGGCAAGACATGTATATGGATTAATGTATAGTGTGTCTGATCCCTCAGGCTGCTGAGGAGTTAAACTGTGCGTTATTTGTGCATCCATGGGATATGCAGACGGATGGGAGAATGGCCAAGTACTGGCTGCCATGGCTAGTTGGTGAATATGAATTAATGCTGTCAGACAATATTTTAAAGCAAATTCTATTGTATTCTATAAATTAAATTAGGTCCTTATGGGCTTATAGGAGACAAAGCCACCGTGATGGTAGAATCAAATGATTACTGAATGTTGCACAATTTTTTTTTTTTTTTTTTAAAGGACTGTAAATTCAGACTTGAAAAATGATTTAACAATAAGTTAGAATTAATTTTTAAATTGTAAATTTTTGAAGTAACATTGTAATAGTTCAAGTTCATCAGATATGGTCACATCCCTACAGGTATGCCTTCAGAAACTACAATGGCTATTTGCTCCATGATCTTTGGGGGTATTTTTGAGAGATTCCCAAAGCTAAAGGTCTGCTTTGCTCATGGAGGTTGGTTATGAAATACCTCAAACTATCAGCTCTGGTGGTGATCACTGGCATGCGTTTTTGTATGATTTAATGCCGCATCATTTCATCAAGGTGGTGCTTTTCCTTATACAATTGGACGAATTGAGCATGGATTCAATGTCCGGCCTGACCTGTGTGCTAACGACAATAAGATCAATCCACGTAAATACTTAGGATCGTTTTACACTGACTCTCTGGTCCATGACCCGCTTGCTCTTCAGTTACTCATTGATGTCATCGGGAAGGTAGGATTTCTTTATCATCTCAGGAAATACTGTATATCTGAAATTTAGTACTACATACTGTAAACTTATTTTAATTCATCTTTTGGATTACTTAATACAGCATTCAAGTGTGTGGATGTTTTTAGAAACACTAAGTCACAGCCTACAACTTCTACATTTTGCACTTTTAGCTGTACATCATGATTGAAAATATAAGTTAAAAATATGTATAATTTCCACATTACTGATGTAACCTCTGAACTCTCAAAGATCTCATTGCCTTATTTAGCTTCAGTGAGAGGCGCTGCATATGTGGTCATGTGACCATTCAGTAAGAATATATAAACATAAGATATTCATGTACATCTTAAAGAAACATAGCATAAAAGACTATGAAAGGTAAAAAATGACTTACAATAAACATGACACAGACCATACTGTATATATGTAATATAACAGAGATCCAAATCAACAGACTGTATTTATAAAAATGTGCTGTTTTCTTATACATGCCTGAAGACTCTTTCAATGTCAAGGTGATATTTTCATGTTAGACATAATGTGTCTGAATGAGTCTGTCTTTATTAACACTTTGCACTCCTCTATTCCAGGATAAGGTGATGTTAGGAACAGATTACCCATTTCCTCTTGGAGAACTGGTGCCGGGAACATTGATAGAATCAATGCATGAATTTGATGGTGCACTGAAGGTACCAGGTCTTTAATGCTGATATTTACATCTTTCTATGATGCTTAGATAGTTGGCTGATAAGAACATTTGTGCAGATCTGTACTTTGAAATGTTCCGATTTGATCATGCTTTGTCAACACTCGGGTGGAGTACTTTTTTCCTCACTTATTTGCAGGAAAAGCTACTGGCAGGAAATGCACTCGAATTTTTGGGTCTTGAGAGGAAACAGTTTGAGTGACGTGCTAAGAATGCAGTTGCCTGCCTCATGGGAGAAAGGACTGATTTCCAAATGTAAAAGTGAAGGTGCAGCAGCTCATTTAAAGACTAGAGAGACATTCTCCTTCAAATAAAATGTTTTTGCCATTTCAGTGGTGTGATTTGATAAGTCATTCATAATTAATTTCTCATCATTGGAAATTATACTGTATGTAAGGAATGAAGCACTGCTGTTATAAAAAAAATAATCATCTTCACAATTTTCCCATGCCGAAAAACATAAAGTTACTGCTTTCATTGTCACTGAAGTGAAAAACCCTTAACAGTCTCCTCTCAGAAAATATACCAACAATTAGCAACACCAACCATTATCAACAATCACACACATTTGAAAATCTGTTCATGTAGAGCATCTGCTATACAAGTCCCTGTGTTAGTTGATATTATTAAAAACAAAAACATCAATATACAAACGTTTGATTTGCCTCGCAGCTGGAACTACTGTCCAAAACATGTTATAGAAATGAATCAGTTTTGACTAATCAGATTCAAGAATTCAACAGCGCTGTGGTATAAGTGAGCATAATAAACATTCTTGGAGTTCCAGCTTTAGGTTTGGGGATATCTAAATATGGCTACTTAACATAAAACGGGCAGTCAAGCCAAGAACAGATGACCAGGAAACGATTTAACTTAGTCATGCACATTCACAACTCTCTCACTGACTTATCGCTTATTCTGGAGTCATGGACGATCACCATGGCTTTATTTGCACTTCTGTCCAACAATGATGGATTAAATAATAAACAAATCATCATTTAAAGCAACAATTAGGTTAAGTGTAATGTCCTCGATAAAATGTGTGAACATTGTAGTTCACCCCAAGGCTACAAAAACTTCAATTTCAAGTGTAACGTCGATGATGTGAAACGAAATATGTGTGTCAGTGTGTAATGTTCATCAGTATACAAGATCCTCACTGTTGACGTTAAAACAACATGAATAGAAGGCAGTATCTAATATTGCATCAAATCTAATACTGAACTGAGACTTGTTGGTTTATGAAAGCGTACAGTGTAGACCACTTATACATGATAATGATTTATTTATATATTATGTAGGGGGTCAGTCAGAATATGCTACAGGTCCATAGCTGAAAAAAGTCTGATAACCACTGCTCTAGTGTATATTATGTATCTAGTATACTAGATAATTATCTAAAGCTTTATTATCTAGTATACTATAGTAGCAGTCATCCATAAGCAGTGGAAAAAACGAAATGGTGGCTATTAAATAGTTATTAAATGACTAGCAAGTCTTTCTTGCCATTATTTCAAGTGTACTGGTGTGTTCACGTGACTAGGTGGAAAGGGCGCACGACGGATGACGTATGAGCGTAGTGCGTGCGTGGGTACGTTGCGCTGCGTTGCGTGGTGACGTCGACACGTTGTGTACGACTGTTGTTGTTGGAGAGCAATGGCGGCGCACCGGGGATCATCGAGCAAATGGTTTTTCTCCCGGGAGCAGTTGGAGACGACGCCGTCGCGCCGGTGCGGAGTGGAGCCCGACAGAGAGCTCTCCTACCGGCAACAAGCTGCAAATCTCATCCAGGATATGGGACAGAGGCTGAACGTGTATCCTGACCCAAACCGGTTCGGCTAGCTAGCTTTAGCTGACAGGTGGCACAGGCTGAGGCGCTAATGGCGCTTTTCATTTGAACTAGGCCTCTTTTTCTCCAGCTTCTTAAGAGTCTGTTTTCATTTCATTCTCCAGCAAGATAACATTGAATACGTTGTTTGTTGGTTCCAGTTAAATGTATTTGTTCAAAGAAAGGTGAAGAACGCAAGCTAGACTAATATGGCAGCTGTGTGTTTTCTTTTATTCTTTTTTTTTTTACTTTTGTTGTCATGGTTACATGTGAGGTGTTGATTCTCACACCAGACCATAGGGTTGGGATCCTGTGGTGCAGGTGGTCAACACTTCTGCTCCAATTCTCCCCCCAGGGGAACCCCCCCCCCAAAAAACAATAGAAACCATCACAGAAAGCTTTGTTTTCCATTACAAACGATCAGCTAACCATTAAAACCATTACTGGTCCTTATCACAGAAAGCTTTGTTTTCCATTACAAACTATCAGCTAACCATTAAAACCATTACTGGTCCTTATCACAAAGCTTTGTTTTCCATTACAAACGATCAGCTAACCATTAAAACCATTACTGGTCCTTATCACAAAGCTTTGTTTTCCATTACAAACGATCGGCTAACCATTAAAACCATTACTGGTCCTTATCACAGAAAGCTTTGTTTTCCATTACAAACTATCAGCTAACCATTAAAACCATTACTGGTCCTTATCAGAAAGCTTTGTTTTCCATTACAAACGATCAGCTAACCATTAAAACCATTACTGGTCCTTATCACAGAAAGCTTTGTTTTCCAATACAAACGATCAGCTAACCATTAAAACCATTACTGGTCCTTATCAC
>JAFFST010029168.1:12987-33086 GCA_022414735.1 Noturus placidus
TATATAGATAGACAGATAGACAGACAGACAGACAGACAGACAGACAGACAGACAGATTATACTTTATATATCACACTGCACTGAAAGAAACCATGGCATCCAATGGGAGAAATAAATGAGGATTGTATAGCCACAGTTTGTTATTATATGCTCCTATTTGTTATCCTGTGACATTTTAAGAGCTGGTATGATTTCCAGTGTAGAAGATAAGTGATTTGAAGTTGAGCAGAATTTTATTTTTGGATAAATACGTGTGTGTGTGGTGTTTTTCTGACACTGGATATTCATAATAAATATGAACAAGAGCGTAACCATGTTATGGACATTGGGGGGGTCTAAGCGCTAACCCCCGCCTCCCTCCCCCCCTCCCGCGTAGCCAAACTTCTAAAATTTCATACTGGAAATTTTCATATTTAGAAGATAGTGTTAGGATTACAGTTAGTTTGAATTCACGTGGTTTCTGAGTGATAGAAGATCCCACAGCACGGGGAAACTGCTAATATACATCACCAAACTTGTGTTGAGTCTGGGCGAAACCAAGTGTACAATTGGAGAAGGTGGGGGGGAGGCACTGATTTTCCTTAATAAACGTGAATATATTAAAAAAGAATAGACATAAATATATAGATAAATCAAATAAATAGAATAGATGATGAAAAGACAGATCCGTTGGCAGGGAAAATTAAAGCGGAACATATCGAAAATATTTTCTCCTGTATATTGGGGGGGGGGGGAGAGATTGGTATTTCCTTGGTCACGTCCCCCCCAAAGAGTGCGTCGTTATGCCAATGAATATGAATATCTAAGATATAAGATATTCATATAGAGTTCATAAGAAGCAATTTGGGGTGTATTCAGGCTTTATATTCACTTAACCAACAACCATACATATAATTAAACTATGCTAACATTTTTGTAAATATCTATTATAAGTTTTGGAAAAATTGGAAAAAATAAAATCTCACATTTTTTTATGCTTTAAGTATTCTTCATAAAAAAAAGAGAATGCTTTTAATATAAGATAATAAGGGCCTACAGTACTTTCTGTAATTTAATAAGTTAATATAATAAAATACATATATGTTTAAACAAAATGAAAGTAAGATTGTTTTTCTGTGTTTAAATGCAGATTATTGGATGTGTTTATAAATTGTAGAAATTCCTTCAAAAAAATAATAATAAAAAAAATATATATATATAATTTTGATGTTTAAAATATTAGACAAATATGTTTAAAATATAAGACAAAATAATATTCAAATTAAACTGGCTCCTCCTGCAGTTTTCTATTAGGAGAAAGGCATACACAGTGGACAGGCAAGGACTCGTTTAAATTCAAATTCTTTATTATTCTAGGGATTTCCAACAAGCCTAATCCTAAAGCATACTTCGGTAACATAATTATTTCTTACAAAACCTTGTACATCATCATGGAGCTTAGTGCATCGTGAGCCATGTAAGTGATACGAACAATCCTTAGGTTTTGTTATATATGTGTGTCATACATCTCTATAATGGGTTGCATAATAGTCATCTATATTGATCCCACATCAAACATCTCACATCTTTCAAACACTTGAGTCGCTGTGGCTGAAGGCCGGTGAAATTAAGATGTTTTTCAAAAGAGCAGAGTCTGTTTCCTGTTTTCCGTCTCGGTGCTAAACGCTTTCTTTCTGACACGGTTCTTTTAGGGTATCAGTGGTGTGGATGGCATTCAAGGCTCTAAAGGCAACCCGGTGAGTTATTGTGAAGATTATTCCATGCATACGCAATGAAGAGGGAGTTTGAAGGAAGCCGTAAAAAAACAAACAAACAAATAAATAAATAAATAACGAGGAGAGAAAAGAAATTCAGCCATCTCAAACATACATGAATAAAACACAACTACGCACGAGCTTCTTTTCTCACTGAGTCATTAACATCATATTAATAATAAACCCAGCGTAGATGTCTAGACACGTCGGCGTGACGGTTTGACTCAAAGTCCCAGAATGCAATGCCGTTGGAACAGTGTGCAGGAATGATTAGTCTGATGACAAGCTTGAGGTATTAGCATAAAAGTTGAAGATTTGGAAGATCTGTTTGAGGATTAGGAGCTGAGAGAGCTGGACAGACTAAAGGAATAAAGTGCCGCTGCATCGCTCTCTGATCAGATTCTCACTGAAGGTTCTGTTCTCACTGAAGAACATGATCCTAATGTGCTACGAACACATAAAAGCAAGCTCAGTTTAAATTTCATAGCCATCATAACCGTAAAAAAAAAAGAAAAAAAAAAGAACAATGACTCGCTTATTTCATCTCTTCAAAGGGTCCGTCAGGAGAGCCTGGTCCTACAGGACAACAAGGGAACCCAGGAGTACAGGTATATCTGTCGTTTAAATCAATGCCGGAATGAATCTGACGTGTTTAACGGTACACTCATCATTGTTCTGTGTCTCTCTCAGGGCTTTCCAGGTCCTCAGGGTCCTATTGGCATGCCTGGAGAAAAGGTAAGCTGTGTGCTTGTGTGTGGGCTGACCTTTGACCTGCTTCGGCGATCAGGACTAAGCGGCGTGTGTTCAGTCCCAGACTTCACCCAGAATCCTGGCAGATAGTCGATACTGAGTCCACACTGAGAGTCACTGAGAGTGGCTTAAATCCTGTTAGTACTAAACAAATAACAAACAGAACGGGAACAAACACTGTGGCTGGCAGATTTTTTTTTTTTGGGATAACACAAGTGCAGAAATGCGATTGTGGTATTATAGAATCAACGTATTATCGTAACCACCGAGACAAAGAAAAAAGAGGTTTTCATTTTAAAAGATGCAACATGGATCACTAGTGATGCAACAGAAGATATTCAAATCGTACTCTTTCTCCTGTCAGTCAAAGCGATACCAGCCAACCATGTGCATCTGTGAGATCATGTATGCGGAAGAGGGTAGACATCGCTTTCCGCTAAGTGTGTTACACTGCTGGTTACGGTCACGTAACATAAGCAGTCACGGTGTCTTGGAGGAAGCGCGTACTACATTACATTACATTTATTCATTTAGCAGACGCTTTTATCCAAAGCAACTTACAAATGAGCGCACACTCACACACCAATGGGAGCAGAGCTGCATGCAAGGTGCTAGCTTGCCATCAGGGGCAACTTAGAGTTCAGTGTCTTGCCCAAGGACACTTTGGCATGGGATCACCCGGGCCGGGATTCCAACCACCAACCCTACGATTAGTGGATTAGTGGACAACCCGCTCTACCGACTGAGCCACAGCCGCCCATCAAGTATTCTTACTATCCCGTGATGGATAAGACAGTGTACTTTGCGTAAAAGAAAGTCTATTCATGGTAAGCTTCAGCATGGAGACTGTCGAGCACAATTTCTGGGAAAAATACTTATGAGAATAAGAAGCATGCTAGCCATAAGAAGATGTTTTTACTTTCTCCAAGCAGGCTTTTGGCTTTGATTTTAATCCATATTATGCTGAGAGTTTTTTTTGTTTTTGTTGTGTGTGCGTGTTTCCTACTAACAAAGCATCATTTGGTTTCTAGTCATGACCCACGCTTCTGTCAGCATCCGTTACTCTGAAATGAATGTTTCCTGTAATAGCACCGGCTGTAATTTATGGAAGGGTCCCTACACCATGAGGCATATTTGTATTGTGAGTTTAATGAATGAGGAGAAGCCTGGGTTGTCAGAATATTGTAATTTATGAAAGCAGGGAAGTGAAAGCTGCTTGATTTAAACACGAGCTGGCTTTTATTTAACTGTTGGTTATGAAAAATGTGAGCAAAATGTCTGTTTTTGTTTTTTTTAAATTATTATTTATTTAAATAATAACAATAATGCTTATTTTAATCCACGGTACAGCGTTATTTTTTATAGAAATGGAAAGCAAAATGAGGAGAAAGAGTTTCTTTATGGGAAAAAAACTGCTTGGATGAAGGACGTACATTAATATGAAGAACCTGTGAATGTAATTACGGCGGCTGTGGCTCAGTCGGTAGAGCGGGTTGTCCACTAATCCACTAATCGTAGGGTTGGTGGTTGGAATCCCGGCCCGGGTGATCCCAT
The DNA here is from genome assembly GCA_022414735.1 of Noturus placidus. Classification (NCBI taxonomy): domain Eukaryota; kingdom Metazoa; phylum Chordata; class Actinopteri; order Siluriformes; family Ictaluridae; genus Noturus; species Noturus placidus. Next base: position 17,046 of record JAFFST010029168.1, read on the forward strand.
GCCGAAGTGTCCTTGGGCAAGACACTGAACCCTAAGTTGCCCCCGATGGCAAGCTAGCACCTTGCATGCAGCTCTGCTACCATTGGTGTGTGAGTGTGTCTCATTTGTAAGTCGCTTTGGATAAAAGCGTCTGCTAAATAAATAAATGTAAATATAATCAAGCGGCAGTGGAGAAAGATGATCGTTTTAATGTCAGATAATTAACGGCGGTTGTTGTGTGTAATGGAGTGGCATCGATACACGCGTAGCACCAAAAAAATGGATCGGACGTTTCTGCGTTTTTTGGGGTTCTTTTTGGAACCTTTAGGGAAAGGTAAACGCTCTGGTGTTGTACATAGAACCTGTAAGGGTTCTGCAAGATGGTGCACACCACCACAGAACCATTTATATCACTCATGTAATATTGATATAAAGATAAATTATGCCCTGATACAGTTTTCTGATATAAGTATGGACAGTGGGAAAAAAAAGAAAGAAAGAAAAACTAAACTTCTTTAGATTCTTCTAGAGTGTTCTGCACGTTCTAGCACTACGTTCTGATATGTAAACTCAGTTGTAGGGTTCTATACTGTACCTGTAAGATGAGGGATTTTAGAGGGAACCTTTAAACATTCTATAACGCTTCCCTTTCAGTTGATATGACCATTTGGGAATGGTCATACGGTAGGGGCTTGGCGAATCAGGGAAGGATACGTAGTGATCTAGAAGACCCAATCAGGGGGCGAATGTGGGCGAAGCCACGCCTTCGTTTTCGAAAGTCTTTGTCGTGGTCCGTTTACATTGACACGCGAGCCCGGAGTTTTCGAACTAATAAAAGTGTCCGTTTTCGAGGGTGCTAAATGTCGGATTAGTGTAGATGACAGGTGTAACCGTAGCAACAGTTATGGGTTTTAAAACGAAAACACACTAGTGTAAACAGGGCCTTACAGACACGGATCATACCTCGAATCGCTCGGAATTCTCGAGAGGTGTGTGCAGTTACTTTTCTCGCCATTCCCACGTGCGTGTCATGAAATCAACCCCCCCATACACACTCCATTGGGAAACCAGTTGCAGGACCCAACAGGCCGTAACCTGAGTGTCAATGACGAGTATTTCAGTATGACAGATGAAAATGCCCTCGATTCAATGTGCAGAACTGCATTATGGGTCACATAGCGTCACGTGTACACTGCTACAAAACTGACTTAACTACTAAACGGCTGGTACATAGACATGTGACATATCAAAACGCTTGGCTGACTGAGAAGAATTGCATTGTGGGTATTTTAGCGACATCATGTGCATATCACGTGCACCACGTGCCAAGTGCACGTTAACCCCCCACAATAAGTGGAATCGCAAAACTAGCACAGCATGTAGGCCTACATATGATATTTAAAACACTAGGTTAAATTGCATTATGGGTATTCGAATGGCGTGACATGACGTACATGCGAACAGACTGCTATAAACCCAGTTATATTACAAGCTTGAAGTCCTTCAATAATTATGGCTACCGATATAGGTCAGATTGGTTAAGATTGAACAAATGTGTACACACATGTAGCACATCAGTGCATGTTTCTTCAGAAAATATCAGTTCTAGTTTGATCATATTTTTGAATGCTGCAGTTTTTGTTTTTTGGCACTCTATTACCACACCTAAATATCATCATGCATATTGTTTATCATAAATTGTGATATGATTACAATACTTTTAGTAAATTGTACACACCCTACCATTGCTTAACGTTCATGTGCCTTAAAATGACCTTTAACAACCCGATCATGGGTTTCCCGGTAAGAACATTTGTGCAAACAATCGTGAAAAATAAACGCTGGAACCTTTCCAGTAGAGAGACGATACTGTACTAACAAAACCATGCTCATAAGATATAAAGTCCTGTATAGTTTAAAATAGAATGTAGATTTGTGTCGCTTTAAATGAAATAGAATGTAACCTTCTGGTTTATTTCGTAAACAGTGTAACATCTCAGTGTGTGTTATCTGTATGTGTTCGTCTCACCAATCAGGGACCTCATGGGAAAACGGGAATGCAGGGGCTTCCTGGGATTGACGGTCCTCCAGTGAGTACATCCAACATCCCTGTAGCTCATGTCCTTAAGGACTTCCATTCTGTACGCTTCGTTGTGTTGTAGCTGGCTGCACCGTGGTACAGAGTGTGTGTGTTTGTGGGGCAGTGGTCAGGCCCTGTGTGTGATCTCATTAGATAATTCCTTAATAACGTTTGTCATTAGCATACTGTCATATTAACACCTGGTCATTGTGTTACACCTACAGGGACATCCAGGCAGAGAGGGACCAGCTGGAGAGAAGGGGCTACTGGTGAGTTATACACACACACACACACACAGTACAACACACACACACACACACACACACACACACAGTTCATTACACTCATGCACAAACACACAGTCCAATATGCACCTGCACACACACACACACACACACACACACACACACACACACACATGCACTCCCACACAGCTGCTCCACTCACCTGGAGAATCAGTGGGGTGATGTGAAGGAAATGCACGTGTCCAGAACATGTGCTGGGAGTCTGAGAGCGTGATGCAATGCTTCCTCTTCTATCCTGCTGCAGCTGGGCCAGCTGTGTCACAATCGCTCGCCCAGCTTTGGCTTTTGTCCTTGTTCATTCTAACACCAGAGTAATTGCGCACTCGAACAATGGAGCCATCAGTGGCGTGCGCTTTCGCATTGTCACGTTTTCTCTGAGCGCTCGCATTCGGTCCACATCATTGTGCTTTCACATTAGCGCCCTGGCACTCGGCACGTGCCGACTCTAATTGCTCACTCAGAGCAGTCACATCCCATGCAGTCTGTAAATAGCACCATGCATAATCTTTTTTCTCTTCCCTTTTTTTAGGGATTACCTGGAGCACAGGGGCCTATCGGATACCCGGGGCCTCGAGGAGTCAAGGTGAGAGTGTATGATTTTAAAACATCGGTGCTTGGACTCTTGTCTTCTTCCTCTTATCATGATTAAAGGAACGTTTGTGAAATATTTCACACGGGAGGGCTTTTAAAACGCTCTGGGGAAGTTTTCTCAGCCATAGCGGCGCTCAAAATCAGGGTCACGGGGAACCTGGAGTCTATCCCAGAAGGCATTGGGCACAAGGCGGGGTACACCCTGGACAGAGTTCCAGTCCATCACAGGGTACAATCACATACACACTCACACACCCATTCATACATTACAGACATTTTAGACACGCCCATCAGCCTACCATGCATGTCTTTGGACTGAGGGACCGCACACACATAAACAAAGAAAAATCGAGTGGGAAAAACACTCTTATGTACTCTTATATAATTCCGGGTGATGTATTACCCGCAGAAAAAGCATATCTGAATCATAATCCTAACATCTATAGATTTCTGCTCTCATGTACGACGCACTTCAGTTTAATTTCCTGTATTTACACACACCATTAAAGCTTCACTATGAGATATTCTCATGTTGTTGGCACTAATTTAGGGGGGGGGGTGGCAATATTTCAGGTGTGGCAGTGTCACGGCATCGTTCTGCTTCACAGGTATTATCTTTTATGGTTGCTACAGTACGTGGAAGAAAAAAAAAATGGAGCACGAGCAGCATATGGCTTTAACGGCCTCTCGCTGTCAGACAACAGAACAAACCATTTGTCACAGCACACTTATTGTTAGGTAAATAGCAATAAAGGCTAATTTAGCAGCCGCGACTTGACTAGATTGAAATGATCAATCAGATCACGAACGAATGTAACACACTGGGTCTTTATACACACACCCACACACACACACACACACACAACACAAAGCAGCTGAAAGACTCCTGCTGTCAATTACACACTTTATGTCGAAAATATATAAAGTAATTACACCATTATGTAATGTACAATCTTCTACCCTACACACACACACACACACACACACACATCGGTTACATTATGTGTTGTTCTGCTTATGATTAGAGACTGAATACATTCAGTATTTAATCATGTTAATATATATTTAAACATTATAAATAATATTATAAATACGGATTTCTAAACAAATCCAAACCCATATTTACGCTTACAGTAAAAAAAAGCTAAATAGAGTTTAGAATAATCTAAACATGTTAACATATATCATATATCCGTGATGTAATCCATCTTAGTTTCATTAAATAAACATGCAGCCTATTTTTTTTTCTTTTTTTACGAGATCCCGAGCCGAATATTAATTATTAAAATCGATTTTTACGTAAATAAATAAGCGAATAAAACATTTTTACATGGTGTTTTAGTATGAAACGAAACAATGACATGGTGATTATAGATAAAAAAATTAAATTGCAAAGAGAAATGGAAGTACGGTTAGGTTTTATTAAATGCATATGTACATTGTTTTCTTAAATGTAATGTTAATTATATTTTAATTAATCAATTTGTATAGTGGTTTTTACAATGGACATTGTCTCAAAGCAGCTTTACAGAAATATCATTTTACATTTACTTACAAATGAGACACACTCACACACCAATGGTAGCAGAGCTGCATGCAAGGTGCTAGCTTGCCATCGGGGGCAACTTAGGGTTCAGTGTCTTGCCCAAGGACACTTCGGCATGGGATCACCCGGGCCGGGATTCGAACCACCAACCCTACGATTAGTGGATTAGTGGACAACCCGCTCTACCGACTGAGCCACAGCCGCCCTATTTTAGGACATATTTTATTTGTGGGCATGGTGGCTTAGTGGTTAGCACGTTTGCCTCACACCTACAGGGTCTAGGGTTTGAGTCCCGCCGGGACTTTGCATGTTCTCCCTGTACGTCGGGGGTTTCCTCCGGGTACTCCGGTTTCCTCCCTCAGTCCAAAGACATGCATGGTAGTCTGCCCAAAGACATGCATAGGCTGATTGGCGTGTGTGTGAGTTTGTATAAGATTGTGCCCTGTGATGGACTGGCACCCTGTTCAGGGTGTACTCTATCTCGTTCCTGATGCCTCCTTGTTCCTGAGGCTCCAGGTTCCCAGTGACCCTGATAAAGGAGTAGAGGATGGATGGATTTTGTTTGTGGATTGTGTAGACAGACAAAAAAGCAGCAATTCGTCACATTACTAACAAACGCCTGTGTCAGGAAACTACAGTTTACCTCACTGTTACAAAGCGCTGACACTGGAGACTCCTTCCATCAATGTTAAATAAATCTCCTTACACAAAACCTCACTATATCATCATTTTAAAATCTCTTACTGTACCACGTCCACCTGACAAGTCTGTGTGTAAGTCGTGTAGGAAAGAAACAAGATATTAGACCTCTGGACCTGCTGTCATGCATTGTGACCAATCAGAATCAAGAATTCATCAGCACTGTGGTATAAAAGATAGCTTATTTGAAACGTTTTTAGCCGTTCCATTCAATATCAGGACCAGCTGCCACTAATTATGACGAATGGTGCGTGTGTAAGGTGCGTGTCTGTGTGTTTTTCGCAGTGTGTATCATGGTATAAAAATGGTTAGTGTGCTTATTCAGAGACGTGGATATCTGAGCCTCTCTGCCTGGGGTCAGTATTTTCCTCCCGGCGGCGATGCTGCGTGCTGAGACTCACGCTGCAGCGCTGATGCCTTTTGTTCTTTTCCAACAGGGCGCTGACGGCGTGCGAGGACTGAAAGGAAGCAAAGGAGAGAAGGTATGAGGAAAAAAACAAACGGCATTCCATCTCACTGTTTCTCTCTATCTTTGTTCTCTCAGAAGTCAGCAATGCTCTGGAGAATAGAGGTTACTCCCCCTGCACTTATCATTGGCAGAGATAAGCCCGGGATGCGTGCCATGCCAATAGCGGCGTCTCCAGATAAATTGTTTTCTAGAACACTCGCCTGGCGAGCTCATATTTACTACAAAAACAAACAAAAAACAAACAAAAAAAAACAAAAAAAGAGCTTGGTGTGCAATACAGTATCGTGAGAAACTCAGTTAGTGATGGATGAGAGGTTCTTCTTTTCACGGCAGGGAGAGGACGGCTTCCCGGGGACCAAAGGTGACATGGGAACTGAAGGAGATCGAGTAAGAGTCTTTTATGGTCCTGTTTCACACAGCGTCCATTTTGAAAAAGTTGTCTTCCGGCATATGTGTTTGAAATAGAGTGTTTAATGTAAGACAGTAGTCTTAATTGTGTGTGTGTCCATGTGTGTGTATGTAGGGTGACATTGGGCCTTCTGGATCTCGTGGCGAGGACGGACCAGAGGGCCTAAAGGGCCAGTTGGGACCTATTGGAGAACTTGGACCTCCAGGAATCGCTGGAGAAAAGGTGAAGTAGAAGCCATTCGTACACTACACATGACTGTAAAATAGAATAAAATAATAATGCCACAGTATTGAAGACATCACCGGAATAATTTCATTACAGACTGTATATCATATATATATATATATATATATATATATATATATATATATATATATATATATATATATATATAAAAAATCAATGTATTTAAAAACCATTCAGATTCTAGTGTCAGTTACTACATATTTTCATTTATATCAACTTAACAAGACTGTCAAGTTTCAAGGTTGACCCGGAAGTAATCGCAGATTTTCAAACAGTTTAATAAATGAACAAACAACAAAACACATACACTAAGACAACTTGGCAAAATACTGTGGCAAAAAAGTAAACATGGAAGCATGGACAAAAGCTTCGAAGACAATTACGTGAGACAAGGAAGCACTACAACAATGGCTGTACATAGGAGTGCTCGTTAACAGAAAAATAATTCAGGTACAGGTGGTCATGTGACATATTGTAGTACAGCACAGTGGCTGATGGGAACTGAAGTCCAGAGTTACCTCCTTGACATATGACAAAGACGATCAGTTACCGTTACCAAATAATCAGTTACCGTTACCACCCCTGTGTGAAAATGTATTTGCCCACGTAGTTACAAATTCCCCAAATCTATGAAACTGCATTCATAATGGGGTTCAGCTGGACTTGACTCAACCAAACCAGGCCTGATTACTGCAAACCCTGTTCAATCAAATCAACACTTAAATAGAACTTTCTCAACTGTTAGTTAAAAGGTTTTACCCAGTAACACATTAGGGCAAAGTTGAAAGAAATTCCAGAAATAATGAGGAAGAAGGTGATTTGAAATACTGTACATCAGTCTGGGAAGGGTTACAAAGCTATTTCAAAGGCTCTGGGACTCCAGAGAACCACCATGAGAGCCTTTATCTCCAAATGGAAAAAAAAAACTTGGCCCTGTAGTGAACCTTCCTAGAAGTGGCCGACCTTCCAAAATTCCTCCAAGAGCACAGCAACGACTCATCCAGGAAGTCACAAAAGACCCAAGGACAACATCAAACGGCCTACAGGCCTCTCTTGGATCAATAAAGGTTACTGTTCATGACTCCACTAACAGAAAGACACTGGACAGAAATGACTTCCATGGAGGAATGGTGAGGTGGAAACCATTGCTAACCCAGAAGAACATTAAGGCTCGTCGGAATTTTGCAAAACACACCTTGATGATCCACAAACCTTTTGGGAGAATGTTCTGTGGATTGATGAGTCGAAAGTGGAACTGTTTGGAAGACACGGGTCCAGTTACATCTGGCGTAAACCAAGCACAGAAATCCACTAAAAGATCATCATACCTACAGTCACGCATGGTGGTGGAAGTGTGATGGTATGGGGATGCTTTGCTGCTTCAGGGCCTGGGCAACTTGCTGTAATTGTGGGAAACATGAATTCTGTGCTCTACCAGAAAATCCTAAAGGAGAATGTCCGGTCTTCAATCCGTAAATTGAAACTCAAGCGCAACTGAGCAAATCCTAGTCCCAGAAGTTAAAGACTGATCTCCAGTTATCAGAAGCGTTTGGATGCAGTTAGTGCTGCTAAAGGTAGCACAGCCAGATTTAAAGTTTAATTAATTTCTCACATGGGTTATAGGTTTTGGATGACAGTTTATTGTGTGTATTGGGTGCTTTTCCTTTATGTTGTATTTCGTTTGAAGATCTAAAAAATATTGAGTATTAGATATACATAAAAACAGAAGAACTTCCAATAAATAAATCTTCCAATAAATAAAAAATAAATATATAAGAATCTAGAAAGCATAAACTCTTTTCTCCTGAAAACGTTCTTTCCCATGTAGGAAAATGTACTGACTGTTACACACTGGAGACTCCGTCCATAAATACTAAATAAACATCCCCTACATTTCTTTGTACAGAGCTTAGTCAAAAGTGTGAAATAAAATGGACATAAGAAAATAATTAAGATATGGTAAATAAATAACGAATATAATTAACGCAAGACTTAATCAATGTTTCTCAGTTTTCGTTATATACAACATACTCGAACCTGAAATGAGGTTAAATCTTAAAAAAGGGTGCTCACACTATAAACCTTGAGTCATTAAGTCTGGACATTATATACAGGATGTACAGTATTTACACCAAGCATGCCAAACATTTAGGAACCTAAATCAACCATTTGTCCAGTTGGGTCGCATTTAGAATAAACATTAATTCATCCCATCTTGGTGTCTTCTTAACTCATCTCGCCAGGGCAAACTCGGTGTCCCGGGGTTACCTGGCTATCCAGGAAGACAAGGCATTAAGGTAAGCTTGCTGCTCATACTTCGTCCAACTGGTGTCTGAAACACAAAAGTAAGCTCACGGCGTGAAGTGAAATGAGCAGCGACTGACATTGCTTCGCTACATTAATATTTCAATATATCAATTAAACCAGGGCCAATTAATGGCTATTAAAGGCTCTGTTTCATTAATAGGTTATCAGAGACAACAATTAATGTTGGGTTTATTTATGGTAATGTGATATCTGAGGTTAATTTGTGGTTAATTAAATCTAGAAGTAGATTAATGAGAGGAATACACTAATTGATTAGCCTCTGCTCTGGCCTGCAGGGATCCGTCGGCTTTCCAGGAGTGCCGGGTATGCCAGGAGAAAAGGGGAAGAGGGTAAGGGAGAGAGAAAGGAAATTGTGTGTGTGTGTGTGTGTGTGTGTGTGTGAGTAGCCCAGTATGTGTGTGCTCATTTCTAGTCCTTTTCCTTTGCAGGGTTCTGCAGGTACACCAGGCGCAGCAGGTGAAAGAGGTCCAAATGTAAGTATAATAGATTTACACACACACACACACACACACACACACACACACACACACACACACACACACACACACACTGTGCCTGACAAAATAATAAATAATAAAGAGGTGGTTCATCTATGAGAAATATGCATGATGGACACGAGTCTCTGATGACCTGTGCATTAAAATGATTCTGATGCTTGTGAGGCAAATCGAAACAGCAGTGACAAGCCGTGCCCTTTTCCCTGCCCTCATCTGGGGAATCTGTGTATGCCTTGTGGCTCAATTTTTAACGAAGTGGGCACATCAGTAGCCAGGGCTCTCAGGACAAGCATCACTTCCTCATACATAAGCTCACAGATGCCCAAGATTGGCTTGAGTCACTTTGATTGACAGAAGAGACAGACTAGTACTATGCTTTTCAGACTCGTGGCACAGCCGGTTTTGCTCTCCTGGCTTTGAACTCACAATCTCCAGTTCAGATACGTTTACATTTACACCCTTATCCAGAGCGACCTACATTTATCTTATTTGCGATCACATCTGAGAAGTTGAGGGTTAAGTAGTGTTGGATTTGAACTCATGACCTTCCGAGCAGTAGTTTAACGTATTAACCACTGAGCTACCATTGCCCGAATAGCTCTTCCTTCAGTTTTTACCTCTGCCACCATGGGATGCTTTTCTTTTACGCCGCTCGGGAGCACACTTCAGGCACTTTTCCTAAAAGAGGATTATGAATATGGCTACACTGACTCATCCCTACACTCGAACTTACAGTATATACATGTTGCTGTCTGTATGAATGCACTTACCTAGACAATCTCATCATAATCTATTACGTTCCATTAACTACTGATTTCGGGCGCATGGTGGCTTAGTGGTTAGCACGTCCGCCTCACACCTCCAGGGTCCGGGGTTCGAGTCCCGCCAGGGCCATGTGTGTGTGGAGTTTCCATGCTCTCCCCGTGTTGTGGTTTCCTCCGGGTACTCCGGTTTCCTCCCCCAGTCCAAAGACATGCTGATTGGCGTGTCTAAAGTGTCCGTAGTGTATGAATGTGTGTGTGAGTGTGTATGTGATTGTGCCCTGTGATGGCACCCTGTCCAGGGTGTACCCGGCCTTGTGCCCGATGCCCCCTGGGATAGTCTCCAGGTTCCCTGTGACCCTGATAAAGGAGTAAGCGGTTGAAGATGGATGGATGGATGGATGGATGGATTGATGGCTGGATGGAACTACTGATTTCTTGCCTTGGTTTCTGGGCAACACAATGGAGACCTCACTTTCCGTGGGGCGGGGTTAATTTCAAGGCCAGAAAATGTAAATAATCGATCCATTGAATGGCAATATGGCACGTTTTTCTAAGGAAGTGCTCACCAACCCTGTTCCTGCAGATCTACCGTCCTGAACACTTCATGCCCACCTGACCATCTAATCACTGCTTTAAGAATTCTCGATCAATGAAAACAGGTGTGTGTTTGTGGTTGGAGATCAAACCTGCAGGAAGGTAGATCTCAAGGAAGAGGGTTGGTGACCATATGGTCTAAGAATATGTGACATGGTAGGTGGTGTATGATATTAAATTATGATCACCACTGTTTGGACATTCATTACAGTAATAAGTTGCTTTGTACAGAAAATCCCACAAATATCCACCTCTACTGCATCATCCGAATGAAATTTCCCAACAGTCATCATTAAATGGTGGCGCAAGCTGATTGATTAAACCTTGGTTGCTTTTAGGAAACTAGGCCTGCAGCATTATTCTAAAATAGCATCGAATAAGGTCAAGCTGTGTACTGAGTAACTGATTTATGACTATGCCACTTTTACCACAGGGGGCACGAGGAGGCCGAGGGGCACGAGGAGCTACAGGAGCACCGGGGGCCAAGGTGAGGAAATCTACACCTCTCTCTCTCTCGCTCTCGCTTCATCTTGTTCCTGTGTGCTTTTTTAGCAGTTCGTACACTACACTGCAACTCTATAAAAAATGTAGGAGTTGTGAAATTTTGATGAAGGCTGGCTTTGTAACAAAAATGTTCCAAATGCATGGTGAGTTTCTTGTATTAAATTCTTTTGTTCTATTAGGGCTCGTCTGGCCACGACGGCCCACCAGGTCCCACGGGAGACAAGGTACATTTTGACCATTAGAGTAAAGAGTGTATTAACTTTCATAGTTTTATAATGTGTTCTTACGCCAAATATACATTGATGTTTGGAACCAAGCTCATTACTGTGCTTCAGTTCTAAATTGCAAGTGTTTTGTTGAACGTCTAATGGGAGTGAGACAGAATGAGGTTTAGCCTGCAGTTTGTTTGCAAACGAAGCTACTTTTACAGCCACGCACAGAATAAGTGCTGAACTTGTACTTCTCAGATCAGTGTAGAACAGCTCACAAAAATGCCAACGATAACTTATCTTAAACTTTCTGCTCTGTTCTCTGCTTTGACATAGGGTCCTCAAGGACCACAGGGACAGAACGGATTTCCAGGACCCAAGGGACCAAATGTAGGCATTATGAATCATTAAGGCAGTAGTGTTCTCTGAAGGAGTCAGTGTGTTTCTGTTCTAAGTTGTTGCCATCATTTGTAGGGCCCTCCAGGAAAGGACGGGCTGCCAGGTCATCCAGGCCAAAGGGGGGAGCCGGTGAGTCTGAATGTGTTCTTTTTCATTACAGTGTTTGGTGTATCCAGTTCTCCACAGCTCTAGCACGAATTGTGATAAACTGATGCAGTGTGACATCAAGAGAAGGCAATGAAATCTACGCAAATCAGCCATGTTAAAAATTTGCTTTGAGAATTTGGTGGACATGACTATCGCATTTCTTCGTGCAGGGATTCCAAGGGAAAACAGGACTACCAGGACCTGTCGGAGTGGTCGGACCACAGGTGAGACTAAGGACACGGGCCGGCCAAACAAACGTTCTTACATTCCATTTATAATTTTCTAAATTTGAGATTGATTTTGTATGATTTCTTTTAGGGAAACACTGGAGAGACTGGACCAACTGGTGACAGAGGTCACCCTGGGTCACCGGGACCTCCGGGAGAGCAAGGTCTGCCTGGATCGGCAGGCAAAGAAGGTGCTAAGGTGAGTGAGCACCACTATGTTCCTTGGCGTCGTCGTCGTCATCATCATGTTCCTCAAGACTTACATTTACATTTATTTATTTAGCAGACGCTTTTATCCAAAGCGACTTACAAATGAGAGCACACTCACACACCAATGGTAGCAGAGCTGCATGCAAGGTGCTAGCTTGCCATCGGGGGCAACTTAGGGTTCAGTGTCTTGCCCAAGGACACTTCGGCATGGGATCACCCAGGCCGGGATTCGAACCACCAACCCTATGATTAGTGGATTAGTGGATGACCCGCTCTACCAACTGAGACACAGCCGCCCTAGACTTTCATCGAGGAAGCAAGCTATTAGCTCATGTTGAAACCAAGCAATCTTTTATGTGTTTTCTGGTTTCCAGGGCGATCCAGGACCCATGGGGATTCCGGGAAAGAGCGGCCCTGCTGGGAGCCGTGGGTTTAGAGGCAGTCGAGGCATGCCAGGCTCCACGGTATAACACACCTCAACTTATTAGATCATGCCTTCTCAGGCAGCAGATTTGGCATTATGCACTGTGTAGAGAACGTTCTTGAGAATACATAGCAGGACTTCTGTAGGCAAACAGTGTTTCATGTTGTTTGAATTAATGACTTTGTTTGTGTTTTTTGTGGATTGTTAGGGTGCTGCTGGTTTGAAAGGTGAAGAAGGACCTCCTGGTGTGGCAGGAGCGATTGTAAGTGCACTTTGAGATGGTAAAAGTCGATAATGTCAGCTAGTCTCTAAAACGATGTCAGGGAGGACAACAGGAGGAGAAGTTAAAATTATTCAAAATGATTTCATAAAGGATAGCAGGAACAATGTCTATAATGATATGAGAGAAGACATCATGATTAAAATAATCAGCGGGACAGAATAAAAAGAAAAATGATCATGGTCATGTCAGAGAGGACAGCAGGGACGGGATCTAGCATGATGTCAGATAGCACATCAGGGATAGGGTCTAAAATTATGTCAGAGAGGACAGCAGGGACAAGGTCTAACATGATGTCTGAGACAATAGCAGGAACAGGGTCCAAAATGATGTCAGAGAGGACAGCAGGGACAAGGTCTAACATGATGTCAGAGACGACAGCAGGAACAGGGTCTAAAATGATTTCAGAGAAGACAGCAGAGACAGGGTCTAACATGATGTCAGAGAGGACAGCAGAGACAGGTTCTAACATGATGTCAGAGATGACAACAGGGACAGGGTCTAAAATGATATCAGAGAGGACATTAGTAACAAGGTCTAAAATGATGCCAGAGATGATGGCAGGGACAGGGTCTAAAATGATATCAGGGAGGACATTAGTAACAAGGTCTAAAATGATATCAGAGAGGACATTAGTAACAAGCTCTAATCAGCAATCAGCAAGATCAGCAAGGACAGCACTAACCCTGGTCCTGCAAAATCTTTCCACAGGGTGCTACAGGCGAGAGAGGGCCTTCTGGTCCAGCTGGTGGGATTGGTCTTCCTGGCCGCGCTGGAGGGGTCGGCTCTGCTGGACCAGTGGGCGAGAAAGGAGAACCAGTGAGAACCTCAAATGACTTTCTGTTCAAGTCAGGCTGTTTTTTTTTTTCAACTAATACTACATTGATTTTCATCCTTAGGGAGAAAAAGGACCTACAGGTCCTGTTGGACAGGATGGAGAACAGGGGCCTGTCGGTCTACCAGGAACTGCTGGACCACCAGGTCCACCTGGAGACGATGGTGATAAGGTATATGTACAGTGAAATTCTGGTATAATTGATGATGATCATGTGACATGCCCAACATTAAAACCAACCTCATTCTTATTTAGGATCAGAGACAATACATACCTCTGTCTTCACTGTGTCATAACAGTGTCATAAATCTTATATAGAAGATGGATGGATGGTTGGATGGATGGATGGATGGATGGATGGATGGATGGATGGATGGATAAGCAGTGTTATATGAGTCATTTAACCTCAGTTGGCAAGTTTTACTGTTGTATTAATAATATATGCAGTATTAGTAGGGTTACTTAACATAGGGTTACATAAGCCCATCATGACTACTACAATAAACATTTAGAAAGGCTTATTCCCCCCGGCATTAGTTTCCATAATGTTAGACCTTCTTGACATAACACTCGAGCCAAGTGACTTAGAGCTGACTTCCATTAATGGTAAATGGCACACTTATATACTGTCTAATATTCACCCATTCACACACACACACACACACACACACACACCAATGGTAGCAGAGCTGCCATGCAAGGCGCTAACTTGCCATCGGGAGCAACTTGGGGTTCAGTGTCTCGCCCAAGGCCACTTCGGCATGTTGAGTCACGTGGGCCAGGAATCGACCCGCCAACCCTACAATTAGTGGACAACCCGCTCTACCACCTGAACCACAACCGCACCATTAATACATTTCATAGTATTACTCTGGAGTCAAAAATCTGCTACTTGACTCATGTATTGCATGGAGCTCTATGAACAAGTTTTTATTTTACTTTATTTTAATTTCTGATAATTTACAAACCTTTGTATGGGTTCCTATAGGGAGAAACTGGAGGTCCGGGACAGAAAGGAAGCAAAGGAGACAAAGGAGAGCTGGTAAGAATGTGTTCATTTTAATGTGTGAAGTACTACTTAAATTCTGTCATTAAGAGAATGACAAAACCATCATAACGTTGTTTCTTGTTTTTTAGGGACCTCCAGGACCAACAGGAAGTGTTGGGCCAATTGGACCCCCTGGACTACCAGTATGTCCACCATTATAGTTACTGACTACTGCAAATAATATATATATATATATATATATATATATATATATATATATATATAGATAGATAGATATATATAGATATATATATATATAGATAGATAGATAGATAGATAGATAGATAGATAGATAGATAGATAGATAGATAGATAGATAGTAAATAAATATATAGTCATGTGTCAAACTTGAAAACAGAGTACAAATGATGTGACTAATGTATATACATTAGAACTATGATGAACTGAAACCAAAAAGCAAACCATGTCAGCATTTCAAAGACAGAACTGACATCTTTCAGGGTGTAGATGGGGAGCCAGGGCCCCGGGGCCAACAAGGGATGTATGGACAGAAAGGTGATGAAGGACCTCGAGGACTCGTAGGTGCCATTGGACCACCAGGCCTGCAGGTAAAGAAATCCATCTGAGTTTCCATCGCCTGCAGTCAGTGCAATTAATGAATGCAGTGACTCTAATGATCTGTACTTGTGTGTGAACAGGGAATGCCTGGACCCCCGGGGGAGAAGGGAGAGAGCGGCCATGTTGGACCACTGGTAAAAATACAGCCTCCTTCTCCTCTGTTCTCTGCCTAATGTGTTTATTCCTGTTTTCAGAAATGAATGGAAATGAATCATTTAATGGTTTGGCCCTGTGGTATTCCAATTTACAACATACAAAACCTCCACCTTGTACAGGTTAAGCAAGAGTCATTACTTTTCTCATTACTTTTATATTGTATATCAATGTTACAAGCGATAACTAAACTAAGGTTTTATGTACAGTATTAGTGCTATTAATAGGCTATATTCATATGGCTACATAAACCCTTCATTACAAATGACATAAACATACAGTACATTTACTTCTGATGATGGCGGCGCGCACAGACGCGGCGGCTTACGGTTCTCCACAGGGCTGTGTGCTGAGCCCCCTCCTGTACTGTCTCTATACTTACGATTGTAGCGCGGTCCACGACAACAACCTTATCGTCAAGTTTACTGACGACACCACAGTGGTCGGACTCATTTCAAAGGGAGACGAAGCAGCCTACAGAGAGGAGGTCCTGAACTTAGCAACCTGGTGTTCAGAGAA
>JAFFST010029170.1:15325-25380 GCA_022414735.1 Noturus placidus
AAGAGACAGGTGTGTGTGTGTGTGTGTGTGTGTTTATATGTGTGTGTGTTTATATGTGTGTGTGTGTGTACGTGTGTGTTTATATGTGTGTGTGTGTGTGTGTGTGTGTGTTTATATGTGTGTGTGTTTATATGTGTGTGTGTGTACGTGTGTGTTTATATGTGTGTGTGTGTGTGTGTGTGTGTGTGTGTACGTGTGTGTTTATATGTGTGTGTGTGTGTGTGTGTGTGTGTTAGCTCTACTGTTCTTGATGAAGTCTATGTACTGAGTTTCCCTTTTCTTGCACAAGACCACTTTAATAAATGAGGACCATTAGCATGACAAAGCTCTGCACTGAACGGAGGGCCGTTCCAGGGGGGTCTTAACACACCTTTTTTTCCTCAACACACACACACACACACACACACACACACACACACACACACACACACACACACACACAGCAAGACAGATGTGTGACAAGAGACACAAAGAAGTGTCTCACTACGAGGGAGAGAAGAGACTCCGAAACAGCCATCGTCCTCGTAAGTCCTGTAAGTCCTCTTTCTTCACTTTATAGATTTGATTTGATTTACGAATGCGTGGCGTTGTTCTCTTCGGCGTATGATTTTGCATTCACGTCGTTCGGAGAATGCAGAAGTTTAATTGTACTTCTGGGAAAAGCAGAACACTGTTTGAAAAATAGAGGAACTCTGACTCGGTTGGATGTTTGAGAATTTAGAGACAATTTCAAGTCTGTTCGTATGTGTTTCGTCTTATATTCCGGACCTTTAGGAATTTTATTATTGTCGTCGATGTGGCTGATTTATTTATTTATTTACTTACTTATTTACTGGATGCTCAGAATTTTTGTTGTTCTTGTTGTTGTTATGGCTTCTCATTCCTCTCCTCTGTGCTGCTGTTTTCAGATGGGAAGATGTCTTACGTCCTGCTGATGGTGATTTTGTCCATGGTAATCATACTGTTCATATTACTGATCATGATAATTATATTGTTTTGCTATAGACGTTCCTGTAGACGGTCTGTTCTGGAAGGCGAAAGCGTCAGGGATTTCTAAACTAAGTAAATTATTTGCTTTAAATCGGAGGTCTTCGACAGGGGGTCCGTGACCCCTAGGGGGTCCGCGGAGGTACTGCATGGGGGTCGCGAAAGTTTTGGTTGATTAGACATTTTTTTATATCCTTTTATATCCCCCCTGCAATTTTTTTTTCCACTAATTGTACCTCGCACATGTTTAAAATAAAAACATTAATATATGAACCTGTGTGTTATTTGAGTATCTTAGTATTGAATGCACAATAAAAGGTACATTTACACATGGCACTATAGGACCAGTTTGATATAACACAATTTCATACAATATATATAATTAGGGGGTCCGCGTTCCATCTTGCCATCAGTTTGGGGGAACTTGGCCTGGAAAACGTTGAAGACCCCTGCTTTAAATGCCTTGCCTTGTGTTACTGTAAGCAGTCTAACATCAACGTTAACATTTTGTAAAAAAAAAAAAAAATGGCTAAACCTGATATTTATAGTACTTTTGGGGAAATATATGAACATCTTATGCTAATTTTTTTATTTTTACTTACATAGTTTTAACAAATATTTGTAAAATGTCATTTAAAATGTCATTGCAGGCATGTGGAAGCCTGTGCTAAGGTGTAGGACATGTACTAGCTATGAAACGTGGAAGCTAATACAAGTAGCTTTTTCTTTCTATGGTATATTCAATCAATTTAGATTCTTGCCAGTATTTTTTCGTTGTTTGTTTTGAACTTTATAGTGGTAAGGTTTGAAGGGTGTGGTTTTTAGATAAAAAATATATTTTAAAAATACACCTGAAATCTCAAGAATTCAAATAAATTTCAACAACAACAACAAACAAACAGATTTTATGTAAATTAGGCCAGCAGTTGAAGCGTCCAGGATTCGTAGGTCGAAGGTAAACGTAGATGCTTTGAGTGGTCACACTCAGCTGTCTGTCATGCTCATATCCATGAATTTTAGAGAAGATGTGGAGGGGAGTTAGCTGGACTCAAAAACATAAGATAAAGAATTTAGGAAATATCTTAGTTGCTATGTTTGCCAGTAAGCTAGCCTTAGCGTAGCCTAACTAGCCTGCACATTACCTAATACAGAAGTTACACTGGGCATCAAGAGTTTAACATCGCTGGACAAAATAAACCTCGCTAACTTTATTTGATTGAGCACTCTGAATACGTCTACTTTGCCCTGTGGGATCCCGGATCCTTCACCTTTCACCTCATTTATATCAAATCTGTATTTCGGGTACTTAGGGTTTTTTTGTTTCCAATCTCAAAAAGGTAGCCCGTAATTTATAATCAAGTGTTTTTAAAGGCGAATCTTACGCAATGGAAGTTCAAAAAAAGGGAAAACAAACTTGGTGGAAATACCGTATTTTCCGCACTATAAGGCGCACCTAAAAGCCTTAAATTTTCTCCGTGCGCCTAATAATCCGGTGCGCCTTATGTGTGGACTGAGTTCCAAAATCTGTAAAAATGTTGTGCGACTGGTTGGCGTAACAACCATATGCGCCTTATAACACTGTGCGCCTTATGTATTGGTCAAGTACAGAAATAGACCCCCTAATTGAGACTGCGCCTTATAGTGCGGATTGTTTTGATTTAACGTGATGTGTGTATAATTCAAATATTCAACAAAAAAGTCCTGATTTTGTGTGTTCTTTGTTTCCATGTTCATGTTAGATTTCTGAAGGTTTCGCATCAAAGACAGTAGACGCTTCCAGCGCTGAAATTATATCAACAGAGTCATCCCAAGAAGCGGTGTCAGAGAGGTGTATTGTGGGTGAGTTTTATGAAATCCTTTTGTTTTTCTACCTGAATTCATCAAATTTGATGGATCTCATTGAAGATCTCAGAATGGCATCTGTAATTGAAGCTACTCAGAAAGAGCAAAGTACTAAAGTGAAGCTTTGTTGGTACAATGATTGACATGGGAGTGGTGCCCTCATTGGTTGGTCTTTTGTTTCTTTAGCGTGCATGTGCATCTGGGACAGTGAAATATAACGTACATAATTGGACCATAATTGGATGACTGTAGGACATTCTGGGATACATTTCCATTTGAACTGTTCCCATCATTAATGATTATGAATTTGTGATCCTGGTGGTATCATTCTCGTGTTCTTGAAAAACAGTCTACAAGAACTTTCTCCTGTGGTAGATTCTCTGGCGCTGACCAGTCGTTCGCTCGAGAGCCCAGAGACTGTGTTCCAGCTGGTGAATGCGTCCTGCAGCTACGTCCAGGCTTTCCACTTCTGCCAGAGCCATTTCAGCTCCCTCACTTTTCAGGGTCAGCATGAGGATGAAGAGGGCATGAGGAAGGTTCTGGCAGGGACGCAACGCCCCGTCTGGGTCAGAGACAGCATCAAACTCAACTCTACATCCACACAGAGTCTTTCCAAGCAGAGTAAGTCTCCTCAGGAGGTCTAGCTTTAAAACAGGAAAGAATGGTGGACTGTTGACTATGAAGCGCTGCGCAGTGTTCATGCACTTATGCTACTAAGCTTGTTCCATCTAACGTTAGCAAGTTCATTTCAAATGAAATGCATTAGCTAGCTAGGCTTATGTCATATACTATCATGTGGCACTGGATGTTGGTATGGGAGTAAATGAGCAGTATTGATATCAATGCATCACTAGTTAAGTTGATAAATTGCACCCCCTCCCCCTTTTATTTCTGTGGCAGATGTTTTCTTCTCAGGATTGTCCTTCTCTGGCAACTCTAAAGATGGGTATGCACGAGTGGAGGCATCATTCCCACCACTGTCCGCTGTGAGCGTATGCTTACGTGCACAGTTTGCCCTACACCATGAAGATGTGTCCACTCTGTTCTCATACGCCGCACCCACTTTGACGAACGAATTCCAGCTCCGCGGACGTTTAGACCTGCCCAAGCACCATGTCCTGCTGGCCCTCATCATCCACGGAAAGCACCATTCTTACAAAGCTTGGTTTCCCAACAACGGTGACTGGCACCATATTTGCGTTACTTGGCAGAAAAATGATGGTAATTGGGAAATTTATGTGGATGGCGAAAAACGTGACTCAGCCTCGGGGAAAGACTCGTCCCGGGATATCTACGGGAATGGAATATTTATTCTGGGACAGGACCAGGATTCTTTTGGGGGGAATTTCACTGAGCCATTTTTGGGGAATATGACGGATCTAAACATTTGGAATTCATCGCTGGACGAGGGACATATTCGGACGCTTTTCACCTGTTCGCCTACCTCAGATCCGAAGCCGTTTCTCAGCTGGCAGGAGCGCAATTTAACTCTCCATACTGTTGTGAAGGAAATAGCAGGAATGGTGAAATGCCCCGGTGAGTATTATAATACCTCAATCTCAATACTTTTGCTCTGGTACAAGTGCAAACATTCAAGCTGGAAGTATTAGCATGCCTCATGTGCCAGTATGTTACAAAAGATGTAATATAACCCCCCATGGGAAGTAGGTTATTTGGTAAGAGTGGGGACGAATGAGGAGATAACAGATTTTTTTTTTAATCTCCAGGTTTGCTGCAGCAGAAACATAAAGAAAAGGATTCCTGCCAAGTTCTGAGTGACTTTAGTCAAGGTGGACCAAAATACAGCCTGACACCTTGCTCAAACACTTATCCGTTCATCTGCAAAATCAGCAGAGGTTTGTATCCTGTCTGTTTACAGATGTGGTTTGATCCATTTATCGGAGAAATTAGCATCAAATTACCTGTATGTGTGAGATGCATTTATATGTTTGTGCGTCCTTCAGACCGCTATCTGAAGAAGAAAGAGTTGGAGGAGTCGTTGATTTTGCATCCGAGTCCCTTCATGCAAAACCTCATGAAACATGGCATGGTAAGCATTCCACTTATTAGACAGACAGACAGACAGACAGACAGATAGACAGATAGATAGATAGATGGATGGGTGGGTTGGTCGGTGGTTGGGTTTTTGGATAGATAGATAGATAGATAGATAGATAGATAGATAGATAGATAGATAGTGGATAGATGGGTGGGTTGGTCGGTGGTTGGGTTTTTGGATAGATAGATAGATAGATAGATAGATAGATAGATAGATAGATAGATAGATAGATAGATAGATAGATAGATGGATGGATGGATGGATGGATGGATGGATATTAAGATGGAAGGATGGATGGGTGGGTGGATAGGTAGGTAGGTAGATGTTTGGATGAATGGAGGGATGGCTGAATGGATGGGTGGGTGGATGCAATCCATAAGAAAAAATTTATGAATTCCAGAAAAATGACATACATTCCTTCCAGGAATTTAGTGACCGGAGAGTGGCCACTTTCCTTTCTTTAGCCCTTTTATCTTCAGTACTTGCTCTAACCTGATAAAGGTCATGGTGGATCTGGAGCCTATCCTGAATGTGAGGTAGAAATTTACCCAGTCTATCAAGGTGCACCATGTACACACACACTCATACACTCATTCACACTAAGGAACAATGTCATGTAGCCAAAGAGATGTATTTTTGGAGGTGGGAGAAAACCAGAGAACCTGGAGGAAACCTAGACAGACGTGGAAAGCACACGGAGAGAAACTCTGCCTAGACAGTAAGGTGAGCTCAGGATTGGACCAGGAACCCTGGAGCTCCTACCTGCTGCATGATCAAGTTCTAGAAGATGATGCCAATCTAATTTCTCCATATTGCTCCATCAGAATATGGACAGCATTTGCAGGTTCCCTTACTTCAAAACATGATCTTAGTCCCAAGTCTCAGTGTGCAAATCTTTTTGTGTTTCAGACCCCCACAGATATCCTTGGTATGCCCGATGCAGACAACTCCTGGGCTGGAGTCTCTCACCTGCTTAATGTCTCCGAGTATTACTTGCGCAAGTCCCAGGGCCAGCTTGAAAGCAGGGATGTTCCCTCTCTGCTTGGGATGCTGTCGCGTGTTGCCGAGCTGCCAACCACAGGTGGCCAGAGCCCAGCAAAGGCACACACCATCAGCCGCAGCATCATCAGTCTGGCGGATACACTCATGAGTGAGGAGATCTTGGACAAATGGGAGACCATCAGAGAGGTGAAACCATGGAAGTGCACGTTATTAAAGAGTGCAGCCATAGACACAATGATTGGTTGGAGAGTTTCTACCTAAAAGTGTTAAACGCATATCTTTGTGTTTAGGTTGTTAGTGGACCAATGGTTGTGGCGC
The DNA here is from genome assembly GCA_022414735.1 of Noturus placidus. Lineage (NCBI taxonomy): Eukaryota > Metazoa > Chordata > Actinopteri > Siluriformes > Ictaluridae > Noturus > Noturus placidus. The sequence goes on from JAFFST010029170.1 coordinate 21,534, forward strand.
AGACCATTGACCGCATGACGGCTAACCTTAGCCCGCTGCTCCTGGGGGACACCGACCACGTTCAGATTAACAGCAGCAATATCAGTACGTCCCTCATCATTCCCCTTCATTTTTATACTTACTCATGTTTAATATCTGTAGTACGTCTTAGCATTATATCAGTGTCCATGACCATATCCAAATCCAATTCAGGACTGCAGGTCAAACAGAAGAACGTGTCTGAGAGTTCTCATGGATCAGAATTCTGCGGTTTCGGTACAACCGGTCCCACGGGTCTGGACTGCATCTCTGTTCCACCTCAAAGCATGCAGGAGCTCCACAATGATGGTACATAAACACGTCCTACAGCTCTCTCTGTATTAATGTGTAATAAAATTGCGCAATAAATGACTGTTCATTTCGCAGTACAGAAAGTGAGGGTAGAACGGCATGGTAGCCAAACATGTGTGTTTGTATGTGTTCAGGTTTCGGGAAGGTGACTCTGTTAAACGCGTGGTACGGTTCCTTGTGGCCGCTTTTGAATGGCGAGGAGAACATCACGCTCATCCCGACCAGCACTGACGCCTCTTTCAAGTAAGTCTTGTTCAGCTAACTTTATACCATGGCGCTGTCGAATTCTGTATTCTGATTGGTCAGAATATGTTGATGAATGTATATAAGTTTATTATGAATGCACTCGTTCTAACACGTTATCGTTTCTATAGTAACAGCTTGTTCACAGGGACAGGTAATGTATGTAGTATATGCTACGTAATCAAAGACTTATACTAAACAAATAAACAAGAAAGGTGTATAAGTGTTAATATAGTGAAGCTTTCTGTAAAACTGACATTTAGGTTTTTTTGGAAGGAGTCTCCAGTGTCAGAGCTTTGAAGAGGGCTTTATGTTTTCCAGTTTCTCAGCAACATGTACAAAAAATACAGTGTGTCACTCTTTGATATATACCACTCTGTGGCATAAGTGGAATAAAACACTTCAAAACATTATGTTAATAGAATATAACAGACTTAGCCGTAGTTACAATAACGCCACTTGATTCTTTTCCTATAACATCACGTCTTCAAGTGTTTTATTCCTTACTTAATAACAGTAAGGCTATTCAGCTAATGCTAATTATACAAATTGTGAGGTATGTAACATGTATGGGCGGCTGTGTCTCAGTCGGTAGAGCGGGTTGTCCACTAATCCACTAATCGTAGGGTTGGTGGTTCGAATCCCGGCCCGGGTGATCCCATGCCGAAGTGTCCTTGGGCAAGACACTGAACCCTAAGTTGCCCCCGATGGCAAGCTAGCACCTTGCATGCAGCTCTGCTCCCATTGGTGTGTGAGTGTGTCTCATCTGTAAGTCGCTTTGGATAAAAGCGTCTGCTAAATGAATAAATGTATGTGTATGTGCCAGATATAAGGGGACAGTCCTGGGGTCGTCGCTCATTTCTAGCACAGTGATAGCTGATGGGAAGTTCGTCAGTCTGGGTGTGCAGTACACACTCCGCCATCACACGCAGGTAACCGTTACAGTCGAAACCTAGATTGTATTTATTTATGAATCAGTTAGGACATCACGTGTCATCACGGTTTAACAAATCTCGCTCATTTTTCTTTAGAGCACTTCGTGGATCGTCCGTAAGCCGATCTGTGCATTTTGGGATTTCGAGCTCCTGTGAGTGCGTGTGTATTGGCATATTAATGATTCTGTCTATTGAGCAGTTTTCTGACATGCATGTTTTTATTTATTTATTATTATTTTTTTATTGTATTGTGTCTCCTCAGGGCTGTGGATAAAGGAGGATGGTCGACTGATGGCTGTGAGGTCATTTCCTCACAAGAAGACATGACTACCTGTTACTGTAACCACACCACCAACTTCGCCTTGCTCATGCAGATTTATGAGGTTCAGGTAATTGCTTGATGGAGCACACCAATGCTGATTGCAATGCAGAAATTTTCTCTCGGTCTCCAAGACACGTGAAGTCAGCCTAAAACGTCACACGGCAGTGTAACACATTCGGAGTGCTATCTGCCCTCTTCCACATACATGAGCTCGCAGACCTACGATTGGCTAGTGTCACTGTGATTGACAGGGTAGAGAGAGTATATGCCCCTGCATAATTCAACACACTAAAGCGCTGCATTAAAAGTTTGTAAGGATACTATTTGCATCATGATGATACACAAAGCAGTGTGTATAACCATGTGTGTGTGTGTGTGTGTGTGTGTGTGTGTGTGTGTGCGTGTGTGTGTGATCTGCAGCATTCCCCAAAAGAGGAAAGAGGTTTACAGATTCTGAGCTTTGTCGGCTGTGGAGTGTCTCTGTGTGGGCTCATCTTCACCTTCATCCTCTTCATTGCCGTGAGGTGAGACACAGCGAGTGTGTATATTTCAACGGACAGTTTATTAGGTTGCTTTACTTTGTATATATATTCATTAGACCGTGTGTTGCCATGCAAAAAGTATTGAATGCTGAATGGCTCTTATGCTCTTTATGTGTGTGTGTGTGTGTGTGTGTGTGTGTGTGTGTGTGTGTGTGTGTGTGTATTTCCTGCTCTGTGTCTCCCTCTAGTGTCCCTAAATCTGACCGCACTACAGTGCATAAGAATCTGATAGTAGCTTTGGCAGCTGCTCAGTTTCTCCTCATCTTCAGCTACTGGGCCTCTGCTAACCAGGTAGATTATGACTTTATACACTGATAAGAAAATGTAAAATAATGATATATTGTTCATAAGATGTGACGCGGAGTTACTGTTCCTGAATATTTTCCCATGCCAGCACACCCTCGTGATATCACAGCGCGTTCCCAGTGACGTCGATTTGATATTTTTTTATTAAAGAATGACACGTTATACTTTTCATCCATTTGTAGTTGAATTTAACTTATCATGTTAAATACATATCAATTTAAAGCGATTTACCTTAGTATACAGTGGTGCTTGAAAGTTTGTGAACCTTTCAGGTTTTTCTACAATTTCTGCACAAATATGACGTGAAACATCATCAGATGTTCACACAAGTCGTAACCTTTGTACTTTGATACATGTAGATCCATGTTCTTTAAGTAAAACAGGGCACTCACTCGCTCACACCTGATTGTCATCCCATTGATTTAAAACACCATGTTTAAAAACACCATAATTTCACCTTCAGATTAAACTGCTTATCCTAGAGGTGCACATACTTTTGCTGCTCACAAATATGTAAAATTGGATCATTTTCCTCAATAAATAAATGACTAAGCCTAATATTTTTCTCTCATTTGTTTAATCGGTTTCTCTTTAAATAGTTTTAGGACTTAGGACAGATATATAGAAAATTCGAAAGGGTTCACAAACTTTCAAGTACCACTGTAGGTATGTGAACACAGACATGTGAAATTCTGGTTTATCTATTTGAACTTTTAATCATCTAAAAATTCTGTCTTATCGCAACATTCGGGCTTATTATCTCAAATATTAGTTTCATCATTAAAATTTCTGATTCTGATCTCAAAATTCTATAATTGTCTGGCTTAATATCTCAAATAAGATCAAAATCTGGCTTATTATCTCAAATAAACTCAAAATCTGTCTTATTATCTCAAATAAGCTTAAAATCTGGCTTATTATCTCAAATAAGATCAAAATCTGTCTTATTATCTCAAATAAGCTCAAAATCTGTCTTATTATCTCAAATAAGCTTAAAATCTGTCTTATTATCTCAAATAAGATCAAAATCTGTCTTATTATCTCAAATAAGATCAAAATCTGTCTTATTATCTCAAATAAACTCAAAGTCTGGCTTATTATCTCAAATAAACTCAAAATCTGTCTTATTATCTCAAATAAGATCAAAATCTGGCTTATTATCTCAAATA
>JAFFST010029185.1:0-10538 GCA_022414735.1 Noturus placidus
TGATTAGTGGACAACCCGCTCTACCGACTGAGCCACAGCCGCCCTAATATCCATATCCATATTCATAATTATATCCATATCCATAATTAAACCATGCATGTCTTTGGACTGGGGAAAGAAACAGGAGTACCCGGAGGAAAACCCCGCAGCACGGGGACAACAAGCAACCTCCGCACACACACACAGGGTCACAGCAGGAATCGAACCCCCTACCCTGAAGGTATGAGCCAAATGTGCTAACTACTAAGCCACCGTGCCTCCCCACATAAACATCACCATATCAATATCATTACTATAGAAATTACACCATATTAGATTGAGTGCACGAATACAAACCTGTGATTAGACTTGCATCGGTGTAAATAAACACAACCGATTTCTCAAATCTGATTGGATTTCTTATTGGAGGCGCATTATTTTTGTTTGACCGCACGGCTTGGACAGTAGTTTCAGCTGTAACATGAGAGGTTTATATTAATGCGCTCATTCTATAGTAACAGCTCATACTCAAGTTGTGTCCAAAACATACTATACACTATGCACTTACACTATGCACTACATTCTCTACCATCTAGTGTATGCTTTTTAGAACGGTAGCATCTTTTCAAATGGAACACTAACATTTTTATTTTACTAACTGGAAGTATAAGTCATTTCCCAGTCAATGGCATGCATGGATTGCGAGATTAGAGCAGGTATATAACAAAGCCCAGTAGATGACCTATGCAAACCATACTGAGAAATTTAAAAATGCTGAAAAGTAAATCACACAACGAAAACTAATAATTTGTAAGATGCTTTGTCCACCAGAGTGCCAGCACCTAGTAACCCCTCTCCATATTGTATAGTGAATAGTGCCATTGTGCCATCAGGACTTTGACTTGGCCATTCCAAAACATTACCTTTATTCTTTAAATGGTAAAAATGGCGCACTTATATAGCGCTTTTTTATCCAAAGCGCTTGGATCCAAAGCGCTTTACACTGTGTCTCATTCACCCATTCACACACACACTCACACACCAATGGTAGCAGAGCTGCCATGCAAGGCGCTAACTTGCCATCGGAGGCAACTTAGGGTTCAGTGTCTTGCCCAAGGACACTTCGGCATGGGATCACCCGGGCCGGGATTCGAACCACCAACCCTACAATTAGTGGATTAGTGGACAACCCGCTCTACCGACTGAGCCACAGCCGCCCATTTAACCATTCTTTGGTAGAACGACTTGTGTGCTTAGGATCATTGTCTTGATGCAAGACCCACTTTCATTTGAGATTCAGTCCATAGATTCCTTTAGAATTCGATAGTATAATTCAGAATTCTTTGTTTCATCAATGATGGCAAGTCATCTTGGCCAAAATGCAGCAAAACAGGCCTAAAGCATGACACTACCACCAGCATGTTTCACAGATTGGATAAGGTTTGTATGCTGGAATGCAGTATTTCCCTTTCTCCAAGGAGAGGAGCAGAGATATTATTTTTTGAGACCAGTTGCTTTCTCCTTGCAACCCTGCAATGCACAGCATTGTTGTACAGTGTTCTCCTGATAGTGGAGTCATGAATATTAACATTAGCCAATGTGAGAGAGGACTTTAGTTACTTAGATATTACCCTGGCTCCTTTATGACCTCCCAGACTATTACACAACTAAGAGGTCAGCCACTCCTAGGGAGAGTAATAATGGTCCTGAATTTCCTCCATTTGTACACAGTCTGTCTGACTGTGCATTAGTGGAGTCCAAATCCTTTAGAGATGGTTTTGTAACCTTTTCTAGCCTGATGAGCATCAACAACTCTTTTTCTGAGGTCCTCAGAAATCTCTTTATAATAATAATAATGAACAAATGTTGTTTAACCAAGAAAATGTATATTTGTTGATGTAGTGATGATTACAATGTCTTGTGACCTTTATTTAACATTTTTGGACAGAGTCTCACGTGTCAGTTGCATTGTTTTACAAAGTTTCCAAACAAAAAGACTTTAAGAGAGAGGATGCTTTCTGGCTTCTCATTAAAATGACAAGCTGCGGGATTTTTTTGGGTCTGTTTATCATTCATAAAAAGTGTGGCTCAGTCGGTAGAGCGGGTTGTCCACTAATCCACTAATCGTAGGGTTGGTGGTTCGAATCGCGGCGCGGGTGATCCCATGCCGAAGTGTCCTTGGGCAAGACACTGAACCCTAAGTTGCCCCCGATGGCAAGCTAGCACCTTGCATGCAGCTCTGCTACCATTGGTGTGTGAGTGTGTCTCATTTGTAAGTCGCTTTGGATAAAAGCGTCTGCTGAATGAATAAATGTAAATGTATAAAACTATAAATCTCTCTACACTGTACCCATCATATATAATACATACTTTTATCTATTAGGTTAAGAGCTAATGGTATTCTAAATTGATGTTCAAAGGAAAGCAAAAAGCTCAGAGATGAGCATGATGCCAAGAAATGTGTCTCAGTCCATACTCAAAATCTGACAAGTCATTTCTGCTTGTGTAATTGAATTTTCTTCGGTGGTGGCAGCCTTGTCTGAGCGATTTCCTCATGACACAATGTGTCAGTACAGTAAGATGACACCATTGAGACCATAAGAGAACAATTTGTGTCATGGGGTTCCAGGCAACTTTCTAGGCAACTCTTGTGTAATAAACGGGCGTGAACGCCAGGTTTTCATTCTCATCACTTTAATAAAACATGAGGAGAATAAAGTCCCCAAAGCTGAGCGACTGTCACCTTCAGCCCACGTCCCTGTCATTTATTCAGCAGCACCAGGTCATTAAATTCGCATTAGGCCAGTGTGGCACTCTCGAGACCCTCATACACACCTATGACCACTGGCCAACTATGGCACGGCTGCTGTATCAGAGCCGGGGATCATTAGAGTGTGTGATAGATTTGAGTGTATGTGCATGTGAAAGTGCAGGGGCAGGTCTCCAGCTGTCCCTAGAGAGACGACTCTGGCAGAGAGAAGTTTGAGAAGTATAGCATAAGTGGCATTACCTTCCTCTTGTGTTTGAATCATTTATTTAAAACCCGATCGTTTCACATCATGCATACAAACACACACACACACACACACACACACACACACACGCACACACACACACACACAGAAATACTCCCTCACGTCGTGTTCAATGTCTTCACAGCAGAGTTGTCAGGAGAGAGACAATTACTGCACTTGCTGAGCCGAAGGGACTGCCGATGACCTTCGTTGTGTGTGTGCGTGTGGATTTGGATATGAATGTGTCCTTCATTGCTCTCCATTTGTCTGAATATTGTTGTTTATGAGAATGGTGTGCTTTTATTGGTCAATCCGGGTGGACAGATGCTGCGCTTGGCCGCCACCCAGAGCTCACTGTCCGCTGTACCTGAGGGCAAACGGTCACACGATCAGCTCATACGGCCTGCTGGAGCTCATTGGAGATGTGACAAGTCAATTCACTCAGTATGTCATATTAAATGAGTGTGTGTTTGGAGGCATGTGTGTGTGATAGAGTGTGCAATTCAGTGTGATGGGTGTGATAGAGAAGCAAAGGCAAACAGCAGCCATTTGCATCATTGTGATTTTTTTTTAATCTAATTAGCTTGTTTGTTGGTGCAGTAGAGCTCTCTCTCTGTGTGTGTGTGTGTGTGTGTGTGTGTGTGTGTGTGTGTGTGTGTGTGTGTGTGTGTGTATGTGTGTGCTCCCGCGCACGCCTCTGTTAAATCTGCAGTATCAACCACTAAAATAAACTTAACTGAAATAATTCCTATACATATATATTTAGGTGACTAAATGTCACAAAGGTGCAATATGTTCACAAACTGACAAATTTCCAACAACTATTACATTATGCATATTCCCAGCTCACAGAGAACTTTAGCAGAACTTTCACTAATTGCTAACATATGTAACACAAGGTTATGAAGTTGAGGCTGTAACATTAAAACAATAATAATGACATGATGCAAGAAAATTTATTCATACAACACTGTAGCTTATGTTTGAACACCTTGTAAACCTGACTGGATGAACAATCTAGATAAAAATAACCTAAAGTTTCTGGAATATATATATATATATATATATATATATATATATATATATATATATATATATATATATATATATTATAAGATGTATAATTTAAAAACAAACAAACAAACAAAAAAACTTAAGGGACCCGTAACACTTAAGGGACCATTGCGGAACTTCTTAAGGAAGTTTAGAACCATTTATTCATCAAAAGAACCTTTGACAAACCTTTATTACAATAGTGTGATCATCCATCCATCCATCTTCAACCGCTTACTCCTTTTCAGGGTCATGGGGGAACCTGGAGCCTATCCCAGGAGGCATCGGGCACAAGGCGGGGTACACCCTGGACAGAGTGCCAGTCCATCACAGGGCAAAATCACATACACTCACCCATTCATACACTACGGACACTTTAGACACACCAATCAGCCTACCATGCATGTCTTTGGACTGGGGGAGGAAACCGGAGTGCCCTGAGGAAACCCCCGACACGGGGAGAACATGCAAACTCCGCACACACATGGCCCTGGCGGGACTCAAACCCCGGACCCTGGAGGTGTGAGGCAGATGTGCTAACCACTAAGCCACCAGAACGTACTTAATGTTTTATCTGGAATCTAGACCAAACAGTTTGTCTATAACAAAAGCTTCCAACTTCTTTAGAATATTTAGACCTGTTGAACCACACAAAGAACCCTTGAGGAACCATTTTTCTAAGACCATAATCTGAGAGCACAATTATAGTAAGTCTAAAGGGTTCTATACTTAGACTGTATGTCAGAAAGCCTTAATGTTCTACATATAATTTAGACCGGTGAGTTCCTCAATCACAAAAGGTTCCAAACAGAACTTCTTCAAAGGGGTCAGGTCATGATTTTTTAAACATTTTTACTAAAACATTATTTGTCAAATACAAAACTTCATTTTGTATTGTGAACAGTCAAGAGAAAATACGTCATGAAATAATCAAACACACTTAAAGGTTCTGATTCAGAAGCACAAGATTGTCCGAGCAAAAGTGGGAATTGCCCCACTTTTCAGAAGTAGTCACTGTGTGTAACCTGCCAAGTCCTGGAAGCTGTCCTCCACAAAATGAGCTGTGCACAAACAAACATTTAGTGCTGCTCAGGAACAGCATTATAAATAAACAGTAACCATGGATTCTTAATTTCATCTATTTTTAGAAGCATGCAGCTGTATGACAAAGCTACGCAACATCTTCCGTTCTTAGGGAAGAGGGTAAACCAGACATTCCCTTTCAAACGGAACTTGACATTGGGTGAGCTTCACGCTGTGGGAACGAGAATACCCACTCCATCATACTGAGGACATGGTATGTTCAAAAGATCAGAGCCCGAAGGTCACTGTAAGACACAAGCAACAAAGTTTAGGGGTTCGCACACTGGCCAAGCCATAGCAGGTGCATTTGATGAGATGCTTCAGACGTGGGGCATTTCAAAAAGTGTGAAGTACTCGTATAAGGGCTTTATATTGGCAAGTATCCAAGTATAAGTACTTGTACTTGGTATGAAAAAAAGTGGTATCGGTACATCCCTAGTTTAAACAATGCTTATTCATGTGTGTTTAATGATCCATAAACAATTCTTGCACCTGTGGAACAGTTCTTAAGATATTACGAGTTTACAGGCATCAGGCAATCAAGGTCACAGTTACAATAACTTACACTAAAGAGACATTTCTACTGACTCTGAAAAACACCAGAAGAAAGATGCCTAGTGTTATATCCCCCCTTTTAGGTCCAGGGGTATAAGGGGCATAACACACACACACACACACACACACACACACACACACACACACATATATATATATATATATATATATATATATATAGTATTTCACAAACATGAGTACACCCCATGCTGGTGCACCCTACCTAACCCACTCTAGCTGTATAAGCATAACAACACAAAGTTCATTGGCTTGCTTACTCAGTCACGTTAGATACTTGGAAAAGAGACATCCAGTTGAGGTTGATAATGAAACTTGAGTGATGTAGCCGAGGTTGAGGAATTGTAGAAGACCAGGAGTTGGGTAACAAAGTAATAAAGTCCTGTTCTCCACATTGCTATTTGTTGTTATATTTTGTGAAAGAAAATGACAATTTATTCAATGTTTGTAGGGGAATACTGATAGGGTTCAAATGTAATTATCAAATTTTAAATTATGTACATATTTGCTTTTCTTTAAAATGAGTTTTAATATAATATTTGGCCAATCAATAGTTTGTCATGGCTATTTGTCTATTTGTTCAGCGACATTCAGAGAGAGAGAGGGAGACAGAGAGACCCGAGTCATCGAATGATGCGTTGATTTTTTAGGTTGAATGTTTGTTTTTTCTTGAACAGGTTTTTCAGCTGTGTTGTGGGATGTGAGGTGATGTTAACTGTCATTATGGCTCTTGAGAGAGACAGAGGTAATGAAATAGGACTGGCGTGGGCCCTGTAATGACCCGGGGTCCTGCTGTATCGACTGCGGCTGTTCGATGGCTCTCTGGATAGACGGGAACATGAGTTTGAATTTTCTATTGAGTTACAGTGACACATGTTCCCTAAGAGAGCTGCACTAATGTATGCTGTAAATCTAAACAGATTCTCTCTCTCTCTCTCTCTCTCTCTCTCTCTCTCTCTCTCTCTCTCTCTCTCTCTCTGTATGTTTGCTGTGAGGAAAAGGAAGGAAAAGTGAAGCAATGAACTTGTGGTGGAAGAACAAAGGTTTATGGGAAAGATAAAAGAGGCTGAAAAAGAGAAGGAGGGTATAGAGAGGTGAGGATATATGGTAAGGAAAAGATATGGAAAAGAAAAGAGAGGAAGAAGGAAGAGAAGCAGAAGAAAGCTAAATAAGAAATAGAAGGGAGAAAAGAAAGTAAACGAGATGTGAAATGTGAAGGAAGGAAATGAGGGTGGAAGATAAAAGGACAATAGAAAAGACGAAGGAAGAGAAAGAAAATAAAGGAAACAGAAGAAAAAAAAGAAGGTAGAATAAGAGTTGGGAAAGATAAGGCTAGAAAGAAAGGAAAGGAAAACTGGACGAATAGGAGGAAGGAAGGGTGATTATAGGAAAACAATAGGCAATGAGTAAAAGGAAAAGAGATGGAAAGAAGAGGAAGAAGGAAAATGGATATAGCAAAATTAGGAGGAAAGAAAACGGAAACAACGAGGCAGGTAAAAAAGGTATGAAAAGAGAGCGAGGGAAGAGAGTATCAAAGAGAAAACAAGGAAGGAAATGGGGAGGAAAGAAAAGAGAATAAAGAAAATAAAGATGGAGATGTTAAGGAATTTAAAAAGAAGACATAAGAGGGAATGAAGACATGGGAAAGGAAAGAATAGGAAGGACATGAGATGAGATGAAAGAAAAATAGACGAAGGGACAAAGAGTGATGGAAGGAAGGAAAATGAAAGGGAAAAAAATAAGAGAGGAAAAAGTTAAAGTGCAAGGAAAGAGAGATGGGGGGAAATGTAAGTTACACGTTGTGTGTGTGTGTGCGTGTGTGTGTGTGTGTGTGTGTGTGTGTGTGTGCGCATGTGTGTGTGTGTGCGTGTGTGTGTGTGTGCGCGTGTGTGTTGACAGGTCCAGGTCCGTTCATTACTTTCTGCTCCATGCATTAAACACACACTGGGAATAAGAATGACATATCTCACCCATCAATGCACCTCTCTCTCTCTCTCTCTCTCTCTCTCTCTCTCTCTATCTCTCTTTCTCTCTGTACAGGCTGGAAATGGCTTCATTAAAGCAGAAGCACGGCCATAGGGAACGTCTAGAACATGCCGCTCTGCCTAATCTGCTATTTATGATGGCCTAAATGTAGCTGGATGAAAGTTTAACGTGTAACGGCAGGTATGCAGCAGAATGTCCATTAAAAAGATGAAAAGAGGACGCGGTTCCCCAGGCGACATGATGATGTTGGCACGGCGACAGCAAGTCAAATACAATGTCATGTTTTTAAACCTCATGCTCTAGTCCCAGTTTAACAGGGAACGTTCCTTTGGCTTAACAGCAATATCAGTAATGCATTTTTATCATCAACTGATGAGACCTCATTTTCAGATTAATAATTAACAATATGTGAATAGAAATAGAGGAAAAAAACACACCACATGCTCCAGGATCCTCCTGATGCACATGTAGGAGGGAATAAAAGATACATTGGACGCATTAAAATGACCATTTTCAGTAGTAATTACAAAGAGCATTTTAAAGACTTTTATTTTATATTTTTATTCTGTTTAGGTAATTATTATTTTATCTGTGAGTGAGTAAGAAAGAAAGAAAAAAAAACCCACATAATTGAATGAGTTAGTGTGTGTGTATGAGTGAGTACCTGAGTGAGTGAGTGACTGACAGACTGACAGAATGCCTGAGAACCTGAGTGAGTGAGTGACTGAGTGAATAAGTATCAGAGTGAGTGAGTGAGTGACAGACTGACTGACTGAGCACCCGAGTGAGTGACTGACTGAGTGAATAAGTATCTGAGTGAGTGAGTGAGTACTTGAGTGACTGACTGACTTAGCACCCGAGTGAGTGACTGACTGAGTGAATATGTATCTGAATGAGTGAGTGAGTGACCGACTGACTGACTGACTGAGCACCTGAGTGAGTGACCGACTGACTGACTGACTGAGCACCTGAGTGAGTGACTGACTGAGTGAATAAATATCTGAATGAGTGAGTGAGTGACTGACTGACTGAGCACCTGAGTGAGTGACTGACCGAGTGAATAATATCTGAATGAGTGAGTGAGTGACTGACAGACTGACAGACTGACTGAGCACCTGAGTGAGTGAGTGACTGAGTGAATAAGTATCTGAGTGAGTGAGTGAGTGAGTGAGTACTTGAGTGACTGACTGACTGAGCACCTGACTGACTGACTGACTGACTGAGTGAATAACTGTCTGAATGAGTGAGTGAGTGACTGACTGACTGACTGAGCACCTGAGTGAGTGACTGACTGAGTGAATAATATCTGAATGAGTGAGTGACTGACTGACTGAGCACCTGAGTGAGTGACTGACTGAGTGAATAATATCTGAATGAGTGAGTGAGTGACTGACAGACTGACAGACTGACTGAGCACCTGAGTGAGTGACTGACTGAGTGAATAAGTATCTGAATGAATGAGTGAGTGAGTACCTGAGTGACTGACTGACTGAGCACCTGAGTGCGTGACTGACTGAGTAAATAATATCTGAATGAGTGAGTGAGTGACTGACTGACTGACTGAGCACCTGAGTGAGTGACTGACTGAGTGAATAATATCTGAATGAGTGAGTGAGTGACTGACAGACTGACAGACTGATTGAGCACCTGAGTGAGTGACTGACTGAGTGAATAAGTATCTGAATGAGTGAGTGAGTGACTGACTGACTGAGCACCTGAGTGAGTGACTGACTGAGTGAATAAGTATCTGAGTGAGTGAGTGAGTGAGTACTTGAGTGACTGACTGAGCACCTGACTGACTGACTGACTGACTGACTGACTGAGTGAATAAGTATCTGAGTGAGTGAGTGAGTGAGTACTTGAGTACCTGAGTGAGTGGCTGACTGACTGACTGACTGACTAGGTACCTGAGTGAGTGAGTGAGTAAGTGAAAGTATTAGTGAATGAATGATTGAATAAGTGGGACTGAATGAATACGTTTATAAGTTTGTAATTATGTTGAGTTATTACAAAATGAGAGTGAATAAGTGAATGAGTAAATATGCAAGCAAGAATGTGTATGACTGGATAAGTAAATGAATGAGAGTGAGGAATTGAATATTTTAATTTTTCATATGCAAAAGCATAAAATTTATATATGCAGTGCCTTGCGAAAGTATTCGGCCCCCTTGAACTGTTCGACCTTTTGCCACGTTTCAGGCCTCAAACATAAAGATATAAAACTGTAATTTTTTGTGAAGAATCAACAACAGGTGGGACATAATCATGAAGTGGAATCAAATTTAACGGATATTTCAAACTTTTTCAACAATTAAAAAACTGAAAAATTGGGCGTGCAAAAATTTTCAGCCCCTTTACTTTCAGTGCAGCAAACTCTCTCCAGAAGTTCAGTGAGGATCTCTGAATGATCCAATGTTGACCTAAATGTCTAATGTTGATAAATAGAATCCACCTGTGTGTAATCAAGTCTCCGTATAAATGCACCGCTTTAAATGGTCCGTTTAAAGCACAGAGAGCATCATGAAGAACAATGAACACACCAGGCAGGTCCGAGATACTGTTGTGAAGAAGTTTAAAGCCGGATTTGGATACAGAAAGATTTCCCAAGCTTTAAACATCCCAAACAGCACTGTGCAAGCGATAATATTGAAATGGAAGGAGTATTAGACCACTGTAAATCTACCAAGACGAGGCCGTCCCTCTAAACTTTCAGCTCATACAAGGAAAAGACTGATAAGAGATGCAGCCAAGAGGCCCATGATCACTCTGGATGACCTGCAGAGATCTACAGCTGAGGTGGGAGACTCTGTCCATAGGACAACAATCAGTCGTATACTGCACAAATCTGGC